>ML778470.1:100741-136092 GCA_009831015.1 Picea engelmannii
GACAAAGCTGGCTGAGAAGAAGAAGATGGGTCCTCCAGGACCATGCTTAGGTCGCTCCTGCTCTCGGTACTCCATGTCTAGGACCATGTGGGCCTCGAGACATGATCTCCTAGTTATCCCTAGATATCGGGGATAACAGGATGCTTCCAAGGGCTGTTGTAATTCTACCAACTGGTACTCCACCTTCTGGTGTTCTGCTTGTTTTCTCACAGCTTCCTCAATGACCTCCTCTGTGGCATCCCATACTTGGTAGCCGATTCTGTCCATGTATTCATCTGTCATATTATAGATAGCAGGTACCATGTGCACTTTCATCTTTTTGCACACATCAATGGATGGGTCCTTCCAATTTTCTTGTCTTTTCTCCCCTATTCTTGGGCTTGTTTGCTACGCTTCTTCAGCTGATGGTCATGGCGTATTCCATGCACCATTTTTTTTCCCATTTCCCTATCCTTCGTCTAGTTCTCATTCATCCTTGTCCCATTCTTCTTCCTCTTTTGGGTGGTCCATTTGTTCTGCTGGTATTTTCCACTCAGATTCACTATCATTATCAATTAAGCATACATATTCTATTTTTAATTTGTTGTTGGTAGGTAGCCACTAGCATACAAGGTCCCTTTTTTCTTGAATGTACATATGGTGCATCCCTTCTTTGAATCACAAAATATCCTGGTATGTTTCTACTATCTTGGCCATGATGCACAGTGTGTGTTTTATGAAGTACCTAATTGTGTCAAAATAGACATAGAATGTAACATTCTTATGTGCTTGTCTCCTTTTTTTTGTTGTATTCCATAAGTTGACATAATGTGGAATTTCATTACCCTTGCTGGTTGTTCTCTTATGTTGGTAATAACTAGGTTCCTTCCATCCTATTATTGCAATTAAAATAAGAATCCAGGAATAATAAAAATTTGTTCCTTTCTCTTGGGCCTCTACGCAGTCTGTCAAAAAATGATTCACCAAAAATGTGGCCCAATTCATTTGGACCCCCTCTATGCATTTTTCCATGGCTCCAATTACTGCAGTCAACACTTCGTCCTTTCGACATATTCACAATTTTTTTTAGGAAAACACCTGCATTGTGAAGCACACAACATCGTTGCTTATGTTCATGACATCTAACCCCCTGCTTCCTCTGAAGTCGTTAAACTTATCCTTCATGGATTTTGATTGTGCTTTCTCCCCTGCTTTGTTGGTGAAAAATTTGGTTGGATCCTCTCCTGCGTTTGGTAACCTTGTGATCCACACAATTAATTGGGGATCAATCGATACTGGTGGGTCAAGACACAATGTTCCTCCATGGACACAACTAAGTAGTAACTTGACACATGCATTTTTTTCCAGGCTATGTCCAAAGTGGGGAATATTCAATAGGTTCAATATACTTGACCTCTCAATTCTTGTTTCCCATGTCTACAGTTCGAGTAATATTTATCTTGTTCCTAGTATGCTTTTGGTGCACAAATACATTTGCCTTTCCAATTTGGGAAACTTCTTCTCATCCATGATATCATGATCTACAAACTTCAGGGAAACAATATTTCCTAGCATGTCCCCTTCAACACTTACACTAAGTGGGATTGCTAGTGTGTCCAATGGGTATTTTCCATTTGCAGGTACTTTAACTTGAGGTGTGGTGTCTTTTTGTGGTGGTATATAGTCCTTGTGAAAAAATTCTTGTGAGGTTGAAGCTCCCGGTGTTTCCTCGAACACTGGTGCAACTGGTGGTATTTTTGGTTTCCTGCATGCTACTACTCCTGGTGCTCCAACTTTCCGTGGGTCCATTGTTCTATGTGACATGTTTCTTTTCTTTCTCTATGTTGGTTTTGATGCGGTTGTAGTTCAAATCCGAGTCGACTCTAGTTCGCTCCAGCTCACTCTGTATGCTCACAGCTCTGAATAATTGCAAATAACCTTCTCCGTCGAGCCCTTTGGTGATTTTATCACCCTTAAAAAATGGTATACATGATTTCACACCCAAATTAAATGCCGAATCTTGTTAGAATCTTCCATTAATATTTTCCTTACTGTGGCATTAATGCCAATTCTCTTCCATATTTTTCCTTGTATTTTCTAGTTTGTCCCGATCCTCGATGGCGCCTTCTATTTATGACTACACCTTTTTAGTACATTTCGTCATGTATGGATTTCTAACTGTCATTTATGTTCTTTAATTCCCTTAACATTTCATGTTTCGTTCTTGAATCTTGTGCACACTTAACTAAGTTCTCATTGTTTCTATTATCTATGCATGACACCCTTTTTCTACACGATACTTGTTCCTGTTTACCTTTGTATTTTTTCTTGTTTTTCGACTTTTTATTGGTTTTTCTTCCCTTATATATATAATTTTTTTTTATTTTATTTTATCTTCCTATTATAGTACAACTACTATGATACATGTGTTTTGGTGCAGTTTATATTACTGGACAGACGATCGGGCATCTCTATAAAGTTTCAATCATCTTCTATTCACCATGCCTCCCAAGGCTTCTCCACTCAAGGTTTCCAACTGGGCATCACCTGCTTCTACCACATGTTTAATTACATATGGAACTAACCAGTGCATGCAAAATGTTCTTAGATGCTGCATGAACTTATTGTTGTAGAGTAATACTATGTTCCCCACTTGAAACATTTTATGTTTCATGTGTCTATCATGCCATGCCTTCTATCTTTCTTTTTGAAGTTGTTGATGGAAGCCTTCAACAAACCAATCTTCCTCAAGATATACTAACTGTGAAAATCTATCCTCGATTATGATAGAATATGAAAGATCAATAATTGTTGCAACACGCAAGCTAGGTAGAATAAAACCCATTGACATCACTGCTTCCTGGCCATAGACCAAGCTAAAAGGTGTATGCCTTGTCAACTTTTTTCTTGTAGTCCTATAATCCCATAAAACTATAGTATCCCTTAAGTCCCAATCATATCTTCCTATGTTGCTAATCTTTGTTAAGGAATGGTCCATAATTTTATTAAAATATTCTACTGTCCCATTATCCCTAGGATGATACGATATACTCTTCTGATGATGAATTTTAAATTCCTTAGTCAATGTTGTGATTTTTTTATTCAAGAAGTTTGCTCCTTGATCAGTGAGTAATATGCACATACATCCAAATCGTGTAACAAAATTCTAAAATAAAAATCGTGCAACAGTCTCCATAGTGTAGTCTATAATTGGTGCTACTTTTGCCCATTTGGTATAATGCTCTGTCGTAGTGATTATGTACCTGGATCCTGATCTTCTTGTTGATGGGTTGATTGGTCCAACAAATTCTATTTCCCATTTATCAAACGCTTGTAACATAACCTATGGATGTAAAGGAATCTCATCCCTCCTAGATGGATTTCCCACCCTTTGACATACATTTCATGCCTGACAGTACTCGTTGGCATCCTTATGAAGTGTGTGACACCAGAGCCTTGTGCACACAATTTTATGCCCATTCTCTTTACCTGCGTAGTGTCCTCCTGCAATCCCTTCGTGCACTTCTGTAAGTATCATAGGCCTTTCATGTTCCATTACACATTGCCTCAATATTCCATCTGTACCTAGCTTGTATAAGTTCCCTGCAATCAATTAATAATTTGCTGCTTTAACCACTTAGTGCTTCTTTCACACAATTGTCATATTTGATGGAGCCATTCCTATACTTAGAAACTAAACGATGTTTGTGAATAAGTCATCCACCATTTTTATTGCAAATAATTGTGCATATGGTATGATTTCATCTAAATTCCACGTGTCTTCCCCTGATAATATGCACGATAAGGGATTAGGTCATGCATTCAACTTCCCTAATTTCACAACAACCCAAAAATCATATTCCTGAAACCAAACAAACCATATTCATAGTCCCTCCCCAACATTTTATTGTTCACTATTTATTTTAGCATAGAATGGTCTATATACATCTTAAATCAGACCCCAATAAATAATGTTTGAACTTATGCAATGCATATACCATTGCCAATCCTTCTCATTCTATGGTAGTATAATTTTTATCTGCTATGGGCTTCTTCTTACTCACAAAAGAAATTGGGTGATCTATGTCTCCTTCCCCTGGTTGAGATAATACTACACCCAAATCTATGGACGATGTATCTACATGAGCATGTAACTCATTTTTCCAATATGGAAAGATCAAAATCGACATGATCACTAGTTTTTGTTTTATGGTGTCCAACCCCTTATGACAGTCCTCATTCCATTGGAACTTCACTTCCTTCTTTAGAAACTTCTCCATAGGTGTTTTGATTTACACATAACCTTTAATAAAATTCTTGTAATATCCTATGTGACCTAGAGTTTCCTTGAATTTTCTAACTGATGCAGATGGTTGTAAATATAGAATTACGATAATCTTGGTTGGATCTGTTGTCGTCCTTATACACACTTCCAAACGTGAGCCAATTCTTTTTCACTTAGTGTGTCCTTGGAGGCACAATGCCTAGGTTCAAAGCCCATGCTGTCACTTTGGCTTGAACCTCTTCCGTCTAGGCTTACTCCTAGGGAAGCCAAGGGGGGTAGTCCCTAGTTTCTAGATAAGATTTAAAGTTTAAGTTCTAGGAGTTATTTTTAATTTGTTAAGGTTGTGGGGGGTCTAACCTATGATGCTAAGGAAGCAATGCAATATGCAAGAGTTTGTTATGTCAAGAAAGACATTTCCCTAGGTCAACTAAGACTAGTGCCTAAGGTTGGGCCAGGGGTCAACTAGAGTTACAGGGTGTTTCATTACAATATGATTACAAAAGAATAATTAATTCTCAAAACTGTTAGCTACAGATACTTACAATAAAGAATGCTAAAGATACAATGATACAATGTAACAAGCTAACCAGATTTTAAATGTATTTGCAGGATAGAAAGAAGATCAAGGAAATAACATCATCAACACATTTATCATCAACATTCATAAGGATACTTGGAATATTTACAAATTAAAGAACAAAAGTTCCACAATGATGAAGATACTCAACAGTTTAGTTATTTAACCCACAAAGTATTGAAAGATTGAGTTACAAGTGTTAAACCTTAAGATGTATTAGATTAAGACAAGGTTTGATTGCTTAGTTAGTTAAGGGTTCTTTAAGATTGTAAGATTTTAATTTCCCTTATTAAGTGTTTAACCAAAAATCTTCTCCCCTGGTTTCCAAATGACTGTTGGATGCTCAAGAAGTGAGGCAACAAGGCCTACCCTAGGTTCACAAGTCAACCTGAAAGATTGAGTTTTTACGGAAAGGATGTTGTGTGTCGTGAGACCATCCCTTGTCTAGCACCTTCCGTTGCCCTCCTCAATCCTCGACTTAGATGGTGAAGATGGTGGTTTAAGATACCCTATTAAGTCTATTAAGTTGGTATATCAAGTGGTTAGACTTTTAGGTGTATTAGAGAGTACTTTGGTGACTTTTAGTTGCCTTAAATAGGTGATTTAATGACAAGACCGAAACTTATTCCATCTTATTAAGTGTGTTATGAAAGAATGAGAGTGAAGCATTTAACACATGTATATCAATTAAAATCAAGCTGAAATGATGATTTAGTTTGTCACCATAATTAAACCATTAACATTGTTAGCACTCTGTAATTTTCCCAAGGCCGTGGAGGCAATCATAGAGGCAACATCAAAACCACTTCGAGTCTCGGATATAGCCCTCCAAGACTCAGAGAGGGATCTCTCTATCTGATATAGATTTATTTTGAATAGGTATTAGGCTAGCTAATGGGTTCAGAGTTTGGATTTTTTAATTGGTTTGGTTGGAGTAGGAGAAAAGGGCCATTGGGCAATGGAGTCACAATGTGAGATTTAATCAAAAACAAATCCTACAGACAACCTTACAGGGCAATGTAGGAAAATTACTGGATCTGGTAAAATTAAATGAAATGAAAGAGGAGGAAAAATAAATGATCAATTTAGCAATAGAGAAATGAAGAATTCTTCCACTGAATATCAGAAGAAAACATTAATATTATCCGCAGCTAGAAACAGAGTGTATCTTTCAACAAATCTTCTCATAAAATTTTGCCAGATAATAAGGAAAGAAAACATATGGAAACAGAGAAAACAATTTACAGGAGGAGCACTTCACCAATATATTTGGCACAAGAATCGTGTAACCGTTGTGACTGTATTATTGAATTGATGAAAATACAGATGGCTCTGTGAGCTCTGATACACTATTTAAATCATGCTCCCTGACTGATCGACCCTTTTTACTCTATTACAAACATATATATAAATCAAAAACACAATTCTTAGGCTCAGTAGATCGAATTCGATCCTCCTCGCCGAAAATATCAAGTAAATCCCAAAGATCTGGAACTGCAAATTTGGCCGAATCTACTGAAAATAGGGTTATGCTCAGTCATTGATTTCCCCCAATTGGTGACACCTGTGAAAAACACCAAAGAGTTTTATTTTATATTAACTTGTCTAGAGAAAAAACCTCCTTCATTTTCTCAAATTTTGTCTCCACCTCGCCGAAACAGCTCCCACAAAATCAGGACTGTAACAGGAAAAACCAAAAATCCGAACAATGAGGATGAAAGACATATTCAATTCTCCCAACTGGTGGCACCTTTGAAAAATATAGAAGAGGTTTTTTTTCTTCATCCAGTTCTAAACAAAAACCTCTCTCGGTTTTTTGAAATATGTCTCCGTTTTCCCATAATCTGCTTCGCAAGATGAGGTGTCAAACATACAAAAAATGGGCGGTTTTGAAAAATTGGGGGAAAGTAGTTTTTTGGGGAAAGGTGGTATTCTGGACCCCCCCTGAGGTGGTAAGTGGTATTGGGAGGGGGGGTCCAAAATCACCTGGAGGTGACAAGTGTCCCTCCCAATACCACTTTTCGGACCCCCCCCCCCCTCCGTTAAAGTTCAAAAAGGACGGGGGGGTCTAGAATTTTTTATGTCCGTAGATTTATTTACCTTCGGATAAGTGCATAAGGTGTGCTTTCTGTTTTATTTTATTTGTTTTTGGCTTTTTGTTTTATTTATTAGTTTTAACTTTTTGTTTTATTACGTGTTTTAATTTTGTTTTATTATATTATATGTTTTTTGACTTTTAATTTTTTATTGTATTGTTTTTATATGTTTTACGTGTTTGCATTTATTTGTGTTTTATTTTTATTTTTACTTTATTTGTTTTATTCTTATTATATTTTGTTTAATTTTTATTACATATGTTTTATATGTGGTTAATTATATATGTTTTTTAATATTAATTGTTTTTTTATTTTTTGATTAATGTTTATTCTAACAAAATAACCTAATTATTAACAACTAACTTAACTATTAATCATTAATTAATTAATTAATGATTAATGTATTATTAACAAGTCTAACATAAATCTAACTATACTAAATTTAATTACTCACATTATAAACCTATTGATTTTTCTTTTAACCTAAGTTTGTTTATTCATGTAGGAATAAGTGGTGGACGAGATGTGGCCAATGGGATAAAAAGACAAGGCACGAAGGTGACCGAAGGATGCAGCAGGCTGATGAAGGATCAGGCGAAAATGGATAGAGGGGAAATAGAAATAACCGAGAGACCAACAAACCAAGAACTTCATCATGAGACCCACAAATGATGTCTGAATCATTAGATCTCCTATAATTATAGGTTCCTAACATAGGCTCCACCTGGGGATGGAAACTCTTTCAGGAGGTGTCATGAACCACTGAACTCTAAACATGTATATCGCTGCTTTATTCATTGGGATGATCCCAAAATTATTCTGCAACCTGTGCATGTTTTGAACTTTCAACTGAAACTAAATCAAAATGAACACTGCTAAAAAAGAGATGCTCAGAATGATGCGATTATTCACAAATGCTACCTACCCTACACTATTGACAATTTCGTTGTTCTAAATGATACAATAATGCCAGTGCAGCCAGTCAAGCAACTGCTCTGCTAGCTATACTCTTTCAATGTTTTCAATCAATATCAGAAATAGAACTTGCATAGGAATCATGATCTTCATCACAAGGGGATTGATAATCACGACACATAAAAGAAAAACTGGAAATGCATTGTGGCTCTGTGATGAACAATTTCTCCATATAAATAGCCACTAGATCAAGATAAACTTGACCTATTACTAGATATTCAAATTTAACCAACTCAATGTCATGATTTGATGTTGTAGTTATGTTATTTTCATCCTCATGCACTTCCTAATATGGATGCAAATGTTCTGGTGGGTTCTGAAATGATACTTCTGTTGAACACACCCCTATAGTTGACTGCCTGATCATGTCAATATCATAACAACTTTTCAGTCTATAGTTGGATGATGGAAAATGGATTTAACAACACAAGTCATCCAACACATCAGCTATAGGGTCATAAAATATTTTAGATGACTCTGGAATTTTTGCTGGCATTTCATGGCTTACATTGTGATCCTCAACCAAAATCTGACCAAGATTCCCTCTCAAAATTAAAAGAATTAAATCATAAAGGTAGTGAATCAAAATGGATTAGCTCATCCCTTGTCTCAGGCTTCGGGATTTCATCTGAGATTTGGCCTTAAAAAATATTCAGGGGTTGTACTTCTAGATCAGCTTCTGTATCATCCTTGTTCTCCTCAACTACTGCATTAGAACATTCCTCTTTCTTACTATTTACAATCTTCTTGCAATGTTTCCTCAGGAGTGAGGCAAAACATAGGGACAGGCAGTTTGCATTTTCCTAAAAATTTTCTGCACTTTCCTCCTTCAAAATTTGAAATGAATTATAATCTAATGGTACTTGCTTACATTCCACTGATTCAAATCTTGTTTTGAGTTTTGGACTTACATCTGGACTTTGAAAATCAAGGGAAATTAGTGACTGTGATTTTGGGTCTAAAACAAATCCCATGTCGTCAATGGCATCCTCTACCGACTCATCAGAAAATTTTATGTCTTCGCTATTTACAACTTGCCTAGAGTTTCTTTTCAGAAATTGAAAAGATGAGAAACATAAGGGAAAAGTGTTTCCACTTACTTTGAAATTTTCTTCACTTTGATCATTTCTTTCATAATTTCCATGTGCAGATTGATTGTCATATCCGAGTTGTAACTAATCTTCTTCCTGCCAACAACATGTTGTTGATTGCTTTGAACAGTCCACATCTATTTCAACCTCATGCTCATCATCATACTGATCCACTTGGGTATATTATCCAAGTAAGGAATGTCATCAAACATGCACATCATATCAGATGGTTGTTCCTTTGCAAGTTGAGATGGAGCTTCATCTTTGACTACGTCATGAATTGAATACATGAAATAATCATTATCCAAACCATGGTACCAAGGGTGAGTTGCAAAATGTTTGGGAACAATGACCTTTTCTTTCTCTTAAATCAATGGAACATGATGTCTTTGAACATAAAGTTTTTTTCTTATGCTAATCTCCTGCATCATATCTTCCATGGTGCCGGCCAAAATGTCCAGTTTAGCTTCTGAAGATTTCAGCTGCTCCTTTTGTTTGTTCTTTACCTTTGACCTTTTGATCAGCAAGTTGGCCTCCACATCAACTGCAATGTTCTTCATTTCTTCGAGAGTTGCAGTGTTCCTTTCTCTTAATTGGAATTCCATCTCAGGATTGAAGGCATCTGGGTAATGCAAGTGAGCTGATCCTGGGGGTGGCCTTATATCAACAAGCATTGCATGATATACCTTATTGAACCTTGTAGAAAACTGAGGTACTATATCCCCTGGATGTCTTTTCAAATGGTCATATTCTTCTAGGATGAGAAAGACATTTCTCATGATCACCCATCGATCTAGGAAAAGTTTTACAAACTGATGGAAACTACTAATGTTTGCATCTGGAATATTCTTAAACCAATTCTTGACTTTACCTTGTAATGATAGGGAACAAATTATGATGCAGACATCATCATATTCTACCTCAAACAGATCAAGAAAATCCTCAAGATTTTGAATATGCTTTTCAGTAGTGATCTTCACATTTTCTCCATCAAACCTGGGCAAATTATTGATGTAATTGACAGGGAGGTCATGGAGAAAAGGAGGCAAATGTAGAGTCTTGTATCTGTCTAGAATTTTTGCAGGTATAAGAGGTGAAGCAAGAGGCTTACAACCATATGGATTTTTAGCACGAGTGGGAGATAAAGCATGAGGCTTATGTCTCACTAGGATTTCTTCAAGTGTATGAGTATGCACATGATCTACAATTGGGGATATGATCTTTTGAGGCTCATCAATTAGCAGGTGGTCAATGCAATCTTCAACAATATAGTTTTCACCAGGCTTAGAATAAGGTAGAATATAATTACATATAAAACCAAAGATGTCTTGAATGAAATTTGGGCTTGAGTGCCTGATCTTTCTAGGCTACTTGGTCATGCTTCAGGTTCTTCCTCTAGTAGAGTCTTTGAGTTGGCCCTGTTTGGAGCTAATTGGAGTCACCATGTGAATGATCTCAACCTTCTTGTGTCTGCTCACTGTCCACCATCAGTGATCCTATCTGGAATTTGAAGTGCACTACTGGGGAAAGTTCCCTAGTATGGTCGCCATTCTGTTAGCACTCTGTAATTTTCCCAAGGCTATGGAGGCAATCACAGAGGAAACATCAAAACCACTTCGAGTCTCATATCTAGCCCTCCAAGACTCAGAGAGGGATCTCTCTATCTGATATAGATTTATTTTGAATAGGTATTAGGCTAGCTAATAGGTTCAGAGTTTGGATTTTTTAATTGGTTTGGTTGGAGTAGGAGAAAAGGGCCATTGGGCAATGGAGTCACAATCTGAGATTTAATAAAAAACAAATCCTACAAACAACCTTACAGGGCAAGGTAAGCAAATTATTAGATCTAGTAAAATTAAATGAAATGAAAGAGGAGGAAAAAGAAATGATCAATTTAGCAATAGAGCAATGAAGAATTCTGCCACTGAATATCAAAAGAAAACATTAATATTATCCGTAGCTAGAAATAGAGTGTATCTTTCAACAAATCTACTCATAAACTTCTGCCAGATAATAAGGAATGAAAACATATGGAAATAGAGAATTTTTTTTACAGGAGGAGCACTTCACCAATATATTTGACATAGGAATCGTGTAACCACTGTGACTGTATTATTGAATTGATGAAAATACAGATGGCTATGTGAGATATGATACAAGATTTAAATCATGGTCCCTAACTGATCCACCCTTTCTACTCTATTAAAAACATATATATAAATCACAAACACAATCCTTAGGCTCAGGAGATCGAATTCGATCCTCATGGCCAAAAATAGCAAGTAAATCCCAAAGATCTGGAGTTGGAAATTTGGTCGAATCTGATGAAAATAGGGTTATGCTCAGTCATTGATTCCTCCCAATCAGTGACACATGTGAAAAAAACCGAAGGATGTTATTGTAGATTAACTTGTCTATAGCAAAGACCTCCTTCAGTTTCTCAAATTGCGTCTCCATCTCGTCGAAACAACTCCCACAAAATCGGCACTGTAATAGGAAAAACTAAAAATACGAAAAATGAGGTTGAAAGACAACTTTAATTCTCCCAACTGGTGGCAACTTTGCAAAATATGGAAGAGTATTTTGTTCTTCAACCCGTTTTGAAAAAAACCTCTCTCGGGTTTTGAAAATCTGTCTCCGTTTTCCCTGAATCCACTTCGCAAGATGAGGTGTCAAACAGACAAAAAATGGGCGGTTTTGAAAAATTAGGGGAAAGTGGTTTTTTGGGGAAAGGTGGTATTCCGGACCCCCCCTGAGGTGGTAAGTGGTATTGGGAGGGGGATGTCTGAAATCACCTGGAGGTGACAAGTCTCCCTCCCAATACCACTTTTCGGACCCCCGCCCCTCCGTTAAAGTTCGAAAAGCACAGGGGGGTCGATAATTTTTTATGTCCATGGATTTATTTACCTTGGGATAAGTGCATAAGGTGAACTTTATGTTTTATTTTATTTGTTTTTGGATTTTTGTTTTATTTATTTGTTTTAACTTTTTGTTTTATTACATGTTTTAAATATTGTTTTATTTTAATTTTGTTTTATTATATTATATGTGTTTTGACTTTTAATTTTTTATTGTATTGTTTTTATATGTTTTATGTGTTTGCATTTATTTTTGTTTTATATTTTTTTTACTTTATTTGTTTTATTCTTATTATATTTGTTTTAATTTTTGTTACATATGTTTTATATGTGGTTAATTGTATACGTTTTTTTAATAATAATTGTTTTTTATTTTTTGATTAATGTTTATTCTAACAAAATAACCTAATTATTTACAATTAACTTAACTATTAATCATTAATTAATTAATTAATCATTAATTTATTATTAACAAGTCTAACATAAATCTAACTATACTAAATTTAATTACTCACATTATAAACCTATTGATTTTTCTTTTAACCTATGTTTGTTTATTCATGTAGGGATAAGTGGTGGGCGAGATGTGGCCAATGGGATAAAAGGATAAGGCACAAAGGTCACTGAAGGATGCAGCAGGATGATGAAGGATCATGCGAAAATGGATAGAGGGGAAATGGAAACAACCGAGAGACCAACAAACCAAGAACTTCGCCATGAGACCCACAAATGATATATGGATCATCATATCTCCTATAATTATAAGATCCTAACAAACATGAGAAACTTTGCTAAAGAATACTAAAGCACAAGGGCAAGAACAACTTGCCACATAATGAAAGAAAGAAGAACTCAATCTTATACCACTTATCTTGTGTTTGTTTAAAGCATTGAGATCAAAGCATTAAGTGTGAAAGATAAGCTTAAAAGATTAGATGTCTGCCTACACTATCAATGTTATCCAACAATTATTGACTTAAGTGTGTTGGAAAATGACCTTAAGATGTTATAACATGAAAAGAAAACCACTCACTCAACCATTAAAGCATTATACATTTAGTGTGTGCTGGATTAGAGCATGTAAACAAGATAGATCTTAGAAAATATTATAACATGCAACTAGATCTAAGAAATTTGATTATGCCCCAAGGGCTTAAGCCAAGGATCAAAGTGTGTGAGATATAGATCTAGAATATTTTAACCATTAGATCATTATAAAATATCAACAACACATCACTTGTCCTAGCCTTACGATTTTGGGGGCTCCTCTCCCAAGGTGTAGACAATTATTAACTTAGAAAACTTGAAAGATAAAAGGGAGAGCAAGCCAAATAACTCAATGGCACAAGGTGGAGGCAATCCAACCGTTGTTGTGCCAATGAGGTTGTGAGGAAAGAGTAAGCAAACAAACTGCTAACAAAGATGCTCACAACTCCCCATGTCCTAGATTAGAAATAAGTAAAAAAGTGAGATAAATACTTGAAACAAGCTAACCCTAAGCTCACACGTGGGAGGTAGGCCGTACCATTCCTCCTCCCAATATTATGAGCTACTGAAAATCAACAAAAATGACTAGATCTATGCAGAAGAAGCTAGAAAATACCAAGAAAGGGTTGATAATTGTTACCCACTTGAAGAGAAGGGTCTTTGAGTGTTGTGTGTGTTAATGTTTATGCCATTATTATAGTTATTTGCATTTCAATAGATAATAGCATCATAAGAACAAGATCACTGAGAAATACACATTCACAAGAGAGACAACATTTATCCTGGGAAACCCTCTAGGGGAAGAAAACCAAACAAAAAACTTCCTTATCATAAATAGCTTATACAATGTTCAAGAGATAACTCAAAACAATACAAAAAGTCCTCCCCAAGAGATGCGCTACTCTTCTCCTCCTCTCTCTGGTAATTGCAACTTGCCTCATAAGATAAATGAGCAAGTGAGTTATGTGTTTGAAGTGAGGCGCTAGCCTCTTATTTATATCAGACTGACATGTGTGAAAGGTCACAACTGGCAGGGCCAACCTCTCACTCTGGATGGGTAAACCCACCTTTAATTAATTCTGGGTCTTCCATTATAACTGTTGGGGGCGACTTCTTATTCTGTCCTTTGCAATTGTCCGATGACCAATCCGCAAAAGGGGATTTGGTCCTTATACAATTACCAACATGATTAATCCTCAATGGGGATTAATCCAATAACAATAATAATAATAATGACATGATTAATCCACAATGGGGATTTAATCCAATAACATAAGAATGCTCTTCGTAGTTACATTATTTCAACACTCCCCCTTAACAAGAAGGGTATTCTTCATCAGCATTAGGCAAGAGAGGTCTGCATCATCAGTGGCATCTGGAGGATAGTATCGTCAATATCATCTTGAACCATTGTCTAGCACATTTGCGAGTCATAGAAAGTTTTCTTCATTAGCAACATCATCATTCTCGAAGGAATGCTATCATCATCTGCATCAAATATGTATCCGTAAAAATGATATCTCATCACAGCACTAGGCTGGCACATCACAGTACTACACTAGCTCAATGTCACAACAGTTAAGCTAGTAGCTCAGTGTCAGTCACATCTTGCTTTACATCTAACAACTAGGTTAGAAGCAAGTAATATCATCATCTCGCTTTACGTCTAACAACTAGGTCAGAAGTGAGGAATCACAACATCATGCTTTACATCTAACAACTAGGTCAGAACCATGACTCATCTTTCTTTACGTGTAACAACGAGTTCAGAAGCAAGGAACACATCAACATCTCAGTTTACGTCTAACAACGAGGTCAGAAGTGAGGAATCATCTTGCTTTACGTCTAACAACTAGGTCAAAAGCAAGGAATTAGCGGTGTTATGCTTTACGTCTAACAACTAGGTCAGAAGCATAACTCATCTTTTTTTACATCTAACAACGAGGTCAAAAGAAAGGATCACACTGCATCATGATTTACGTCTAATAATGAGGTCAGAAGCATGACTCATCTTGCTTTATGTCTAACAATGAGGTCATAAGCAAGGATCACACAACATCATTCTTTACGTCTAACAACGAGGTCAGAAGCATGAATCATTTTGCTTTGCGTCTAACAGCGAGGTCAGAAGCATGAATCATCTTGCTTTACATCTAACAATGAGGTCAGAAGCAAGGATCACACGATGTCATGCTTTACGTCTAACAGCGAGGTCAGAAGCATGACTCATCTTGCTTTACATCTAATAGTGAGGTCAAAAGCAAGGATCACACGGTGTCATGCTTTACGTCTAACAACGAGGTCAGAAGCATGACTCATCTTGCTTTACGTCTAACAACGAGGTCAGAAGCAAGGATCACACGACGTCATGCTTTATGTCTAACAGCGAGGTCAGAACCATGACTCATCTTTCTTTACGTCTAACAACGAGGTCAGAAGCAAGGAATACATCTACTCCCCCTTTCAGGGCGGGTCATTTTGGACAATACCAAGCTTATCTCGAAAGTGTTCAAACTTTACACGAGATAGAGGCTTAGTCAACACATCAACAACCTGTTCATCCATGCTAATGTACTAGAGCTTCAAGGCTTCTCTCTGTACCATGTCGTGGATGAAATGATAACGAATCTCTATGTGCTTCGACCTGCCATGGAACACAGGATTCTCTGTCATTTTAATACATCTTTGATTGTCACATAGAATTGCGGTTGCTCTCATCTCCAAATCAAATAGGCCTGTAAGCAACTTTTGAATCCATATAGCTTCGCAGCTAGCAGAACATGCGGCAATGTACTCTGCTTCCACTGTGTTGAGAGAAATACTGGATTGCTTCCTACTCTGCCATGAGATCATAGCTGATCCCAAACTGAAAAAACATCCAAAAGTGCTTTTTCTGTCAGCAATGCTTCCTGCCCAATCTACATCAGTATATCCACTCAGTGTGAAGTCATGATCTCCATCATAACTGAGACCATAATCCATTGTAACTTTAAGGTACCTCATCACATGTTTTGCAACCACTAAATGAACACGTCTGGGATCTACCAGAAACTGACTCAAGGTGTTCACTGCAAAACAGATGTTCGATCTGGTGTTCATCAGGTACATTAGCGATCCAATAATCTGTCTGTACAAAGTGGCATCTATAAAATCTGATGAAGTATCGACCAACAACTTCATCTTTGCTTCCATGGGAGTATTCATGGACTTGCATTCTAGCATGTCGAATCTCTTTAAGATTTAGACCGTGTACTTCCCCTGTTTAAGGAAGATTCTTTCTGGACTCTGCCATACCTCAAGAGCTAAGAAGTAATGCATTAGGCCAAGGTATTTCATTTCAAATTCTGTGGCAAGTATCTATTTACATTTAGTGATGAGATTTTCTTCTCCAGTTAAGAATAAGTCATCCGCATACAATAATAGTATTACTGATTCATTCTCCATGATCTTGAAGTAGAGATTTGAATCTGCTTTACTCTTGGTAAAGCCCAAGCTCATCAAGAAACTGTCAATACAGCCATACCAAGCTCTGGGAGCTTGCTTCAATTCGTATAAGGCTTTCTTCAATTGACAAACATGAGAATTCATGTCTTCAACCTCAAATCCTTGGGGTTGCTCTATATACACTTCCTCTTCGATGACACCATTTAGAAAAGATGTCTTCACATCCATCTGGTGCAGATTCCATTTCATCTTGTCAGCAAGAGCTATAATGGTTCTGATCGAAGTGTATCTGGCCACAAGAGCAAATGTCTCTTCATAGTCGATTCCTTCCTTCTAGGAAAATCCACGAGCGACAAATCTTGCTTTATATTTCTCAATACTTCCATCAGCAGCATGTTTTATATTGAAGAGCCATTTTGATGATACCACATCCTTAATTTTTGGTCTGGGAACTATTTCCCATACATCATTCTTTATTATGGATTGGTATTCCTCTGTCATGGCATATGCCCATTCCTTCTTCTGGATGGCCTCTTCAAAACATGTGGGTTCTTCATCAAGTAGATTGCACATCAAAGACATGTAACTAGAGAATGGCTTTGGTCTCTTCACCTGTCTCATGGTTCCTTCTGGAACACCATAATTCTCTCCATCTTGAATAAGATCTCTTTCCCAAGCAGGATTTCTTTTATGGGAGAAGGTCATTTGAGGAGGTTATTGAAATTTTGTTATATCATGATCTTCAGGAGTCTCCTCATCAGGGGAAGCTATGACTTTCCTTATAGGTTCTATAGCTCTAGGAACTTCCCTCACAGATTCTATAGTCCTAGGATTTACAGGTTCCTCTTCATATACCTCTTCAAGGTGGCATATTCTTGATTTCTTAAGTGCAACTTCTTCATCAAAGGTCACGTCCCTGCTAATCTTAATATGGTGGTGACCAGGTATGTATATTCTGAAGGATTTGGATACCTCACAGTATCCCACAATTATTCCCTTCTTTCCGGAGGGTTCCAGCTTGTTTCTTTTCTCTTTCGGTATATGGATAAACACTGGATAGACAAATATTTTGAGATGGCTTACCTCTGGCTTCTTTCTGGTGAAAATTTCTTCTGGGGTCTTGAACCCAAGTGCACTATGGGATAGTCTGTTCTGCACATAAACAATTGCCATAGCTACTTCTTCCCATAAGCACATAGGAAGATCTTGATCGTGAATCATGGTCTTCACAGCTTCCATAATCGTTCTGTTCTTCCTTTCAGCGACACCATTTTGTTGGGGATTATAGGGAGTAGTTAGTTCCCTCTTGATCCCGACATCTCTGCAGAAGCTTACGAACTCCTTTGAGGTATATTCTACTCCATTATCTGACCTGAGTATCTTAATCTTTCTTTTGGAAAGATTCTCTATCAAGGCTTTGAATTCCTTGAATTTTCTGAATACTTCATCTTTAGATTTTAAGAAATATATCCAGGTCTTACGAGAATAATCATCAATAAATGATACATAGTATACATACCTGCTAATGGAGGATGATGGCATTGGACCACACACATCAGAATGGATGAGTTCCAATGCTCCTTCTGCTTTGTTGTCCCTCTTTGGAAAGGGGTTCTTGATGTTCTTCCCTTATGCACATCCATTTCACATGCCTTCCTGATCAACCTTGAGTTCTGGTAAACTTGTGACAACTTTGCATACGTAAGGTAGCGCCTTGTAGTTGATGTGGGCCAATCTTCTATGCCAAAGTTTGCTTGAATTTTTTATGGCATGGGTTATAGTAGTTTCTAGGTGACCCTTCAACTTATATAAACCAGTTTTTTCACTTCCAATGTCGATTGCTTCATTTAAGGTTTCTCCCTTAGCCCACATAAGAAATTCTCCATCTATGAAGGAAACTCTATAGCCTTTCTTGTCTAAATATGATATGGAGAGTAAGTTCTTCTTTAGGCCCGGTACATAGAGTACATCCTTCATTGTTATTGATTTTTATGAATCTAGCTTGTAGCTTGATTCTCCTATTCCTTTGATGGGATATTGATAATCATCTCCAAGAGTTACTTTCTGAGAAAACTTCTTTTCTGAAATACAAGAGAGAGTATTTTTATTACTTGTCATATGCTTTGATGCACCTCTATCAATGAGACATGTGTCCTCTCCAGGTGATACAGATCCTGAGAGAGCTGAGATCAAGACATGGTCCTTAATCATCTTCATAGGGGGTTCTTCATCTTTGGCAATGTGAGCATGTTGCCTTTTGTGCTTCCTCTTGTACTCTTCTCTTATAACTGGACAATTATTCTCCTTGTGTCCCATCTTATCACAATGATAGCATTGTATAGATGAGAGATCTCGTCCTTTGCGTTGTCCTTTCTTTTGAAAATTTCTTGAATGAGATTCTTGGTTGTTGAACTTGTTTGATGGTTGCGGTTCTCTATGAGATTCCCTTTTGAAGTAGGGTTTCTTCCTTCTTCCTTTTGTATGAGTAGCTAGGGCTTGATCATTGTCCCTTGCTAGTAGTGCTTCATGGTTGGCTACCCTTGTCTCTTCTTGGGTGCATTCTTCCCATAGGCTTTCAAACTGTAGTTTTTCCTTTCTGTCGCATACTAACTGGATGAAGGCATCCCAAGGTCTTGCGGGACCATTTAGGGTGGTTATTAAAAATTCATATTCGTCGATGGTGTCTCTAATCGCTTTCAACTGTTCTTTTATTTTGGAGATTCGGGAGAAATATTCTTGAATCATTTCTCCTTTCTGGATCTTGGTATTCTTCAACTGAGTTCTGAGATTCATATTTCAATTGATGTTCTTTCCTTCATATATTTTGCTTAGAGCATCAAACATATCCTTCGGGGTTTTCTTTGACGATAAATACGGGATCAGGTGGTCTTTGATTGAATCTGTAATGATTCTCTGAGCCCTGATTGAGTCCTTCTGATGCTTTGCTTTCTCTACGACATCTTCAGGTTCCTCCACTTCTTCTTTGATAAATCTTGATAGGTCATTCTCCGCAAGGATCATACCGATCCTATACTTCTAGGCACGGAAGTTATCTATGCCTTCTAATTTATCAACAAGCTTTGTGCTTGCAGACATCTTGTACTTTTAGCAACAAAAATAACCAAAAAATTGAAAGTGCTCGAAATCAAATTTTGACCTTACCAGAAGGTGCGCTTGGCTAAGGCAAGTAGCCTAGTGTCCTCAGATCTGATAAAATCCAAATTTTACCCCATCAAATCTGATTTGTGAATTTCTGGACTAGTGCTTCCGGTACTTCTGGTACTCTAGTACTTCTGGTACTTCTGGTACTAGTTTTTTGGTACTTCTGGTACTCTGGTGAAACTAGGGTTTCACTTTTTGGGAGATCCATCCACTGTAAAGGTGTTCTCTATGTGCCAAATTGATCCTGGGGGGAGGGCACAACTTTCTAGGAGGTTAGGGGGCTGAAAAGAGATACTTTTTCAAAACCCTAATTTGCAGGTGCTGCAACAGTGACATTTTTCCTCTTGCAAATAATGCTTTCTTCAGGTTGGCTATGATACGATGTTAATGTTTATGCCATTATTATAGTTCTTTGAATTTCAATAGATAATAGCATCATAAGAACAAGATCACTGAGAAATACACATTCACAAGAGACACAACATTTATCCTCGGAAATCCTCTAGGGGAAGAAAACCCACCAAAAAACTTCCTTATCATAAATAGCTTATACAATGTTCAAGAGATAACTCAAGCCAATACAGAAGGTCCTCCCCAAGAGATGTGCCACTCTTATCCTCCTCTCTTTGGTAATTCCAGCTTTCCTCATAAGAGAAATGAGAAAGTGAGTTGTGTGTTTGAAGTGAGGTGCTAGCCTCTTATTTATATCAGACTGGCACATGTGAAAGGTCACAACTGGCAGGGCTAACCTCTCACTCTGGGTGGGTAAACCCACCTTTAATTAATTTTGGGTCTTCCATTATAACTGTTGGGGCCGATTTCTTATTTTGTCCTTTGTAATTGTCCGATGACCGATCTGCAAAAGGGGATTTGGTCCTTATACAATTACCGACATGATTAATCCTCAATGGGGACTAATCCAATAACAATAACAATAATAATGACATGATTAATCCACAATGGGGATTTAATCCAATAACATAAGAATTATCTTCGCAGTTACATTATTTCAATAGTGTGGCTGTTTTAGGGAAATTTAACCCCCTCAACCTGCTGCAAACCTGCAAAATCCAGCAAGCTATGCTTGATGGCAAATCTACACACAACCAACAATGTGAAGAAAAAATTATGTTTTTAGGGCATAAATTTTTCTCCTTGAAAAACTATGATAGAATATGATTTAAAGTGAACAATCTACTATGTTATTCTAGCTGAAATATATATGGATGAACAACAATGAAATAATGAGTAAAAGAGAGAAAAAATGAGTTTATGTGTGCTTTAAGGGAGGACTCTTCCTTGAGGCATTCACAATAAAACTCCTGAAGCCAAACCTGCAAAAAATTAACAAGATCTATGCATACAAGAATATAATATGATTGAATATGCTAATAAGATGAAATGCTTGCACCCTATCTAGCAAACCCATATATATAGATCTGCAAGAATACTCGTTGTTAGATCTACCCAAGTAACATTTTACCCAAGATCTAATCTATGCAAACATCATGCCAAATCAAAACAACATTACCTCATGTGTAGCAAGAACAAAAATACTCATTTATCTTCCAATAATCCTCCAAGATTTTCTCCTTTATTACTCAAAATGGATCTTGGAGAAATACTTTCTCCAAAACTCTAAGAGCCAAAGAATGGAAAGATGGACAAGAGAGAGAGAGAGAGAGAGGAAAATCAAGTAGCATAACAATAGATCAAGATATGGTGAATAAGGAGTGAGGAGAGGGATCTATTTATACTTGGAGAGGCAAACTCACCCCCCTTGGATCAATTCCAAGTGTTCACCACCAAGCACAAGCTAGAATCCCAACGGTAGGGCACACCATCTATTGTTTGATCACATGGATCAAGGATGTGGATGAGTGAGGGAGTGTTGGGATCAAGAAAAAAGGTAAGTGGGATGCTAAGAAAGGTGTTCCAAGGGATATAATAAGTCCCCCCTTAATGTTTTCATTATTTTTTCACGTTTTAGAGACTTTCTAGAAGGGAGACACACCACTCTAGGCAAAGTGACATGTTTTCTTAATGGCTAGGTGAGGGGGTGATGTGAGGGTTGGAAAAGGTTAGGAAAGTTTAGGAAAGGTTGGGAAATATCTCTCTCACATTTATCCATCTTTACATCACCCCTTTAACTCATCATTACAAAAATTACATTTTTTCCATTTTTGGACTTAGCAATTAAAATTGTTGTTTTTGACTGACTGACACTCCGGGTGGACAAACCCATAGAAAAATTTGTCCGACTAATATGAAACTTGGTCCATGGATGTAGGGGGTATCATTCCATTTATTTTGAGCACAAATACCCCTATCAAAAGTCCAAGGACCTAGTTTTTACAATTTTTGCTCAAAAATAATTAATTAATTAATTAATTAAACCTCCAAACTTAGGGAAATTTAATTAAAAATTAATTAATTAAAAAAAAAATCTAGACTCAACGGAATTCCACAAAAACTTCTAAGATGTATTACATGGTCATTTACATCATTCCTAAACAATAGTTACCAGAAGATAAGCCCATTAGAACGCCCTTCACCACTTTGGAGGAATTATTGCAAGTGTGAGGGAAAAAATCAAGGGAAATCAATAAGGTTGAAAGGTCCAATTGATAACCTGAGGATAAAAAAACCTCAGTGAAAGGAACTCTCCCAATGAGTTGATCCTAAGGTAACTAACCTAAACATGATCCATGCAGACCTATTACATTATTGACCCACGCAGGGGTGCAAAAATTCCAGTTACAAAAAGAAGTGCTATGGAGAAAAATGCCTTGTAGAACCAAATGATCTTCGACAAATGAGCATTTGATGATGAATATCTTCATGGAACATGGAGTTGACCCCCTATTTTGAGAGGTGGTCAACATCTGGCTCCACATGGGGACATGTGTTAGATATTCTCACATGAGATGGAGAGCATACGAGAATGCAACACCTACAAAATAGAGTGCTCACCAATAACCAACATAAGAATACATATATACATAATGAAATGAAAAAATGCTATACAAAACATTTACATAATGAAATAACTTAAGTACAACATCTATAATTTTACAAAATGAAATGTATGATACAAAAGAAATTCTAAGTACATATCAACATAGTGAATGAAGCAATACAAAATTAAAATACAAGGAAGGGTTAGAGATATGTTACAACCATTCATGCAATGGATGAAATGATGCCACAAGTGTCTGAAACATCCTTTTCCAGGATGACTCACAAAAGACCCCTTCCCAAGTTTTATTAACTTGGAATTTTTTGCTAGAAAGAACCAACAAAGAATCATGATCCTTCTTCCCTTCAACCAAACACTGGAATATGACAAGCCATGTAAACTTTGAATACTTTAATGCTCATGATTGTCAATGTGGAAATCCAACCAATACTCATAATGATGTGACATTGACAAACTGAAGTTGCCTTCCATTTCCTCATAATTTTGCATTAATTAATCTTTTGGTTTAGAGGTTGAAAAAGAACATATCACAGGAACCATCATACTATTTTCCTCAACATTTTCAAAGTTATCCTTCAAAAATATTGGTTCCTCGGGAAGAGGGTGGGGGCTTGAATCATCTAGATATTCAACATTTTCAAACTCAAGTTCCTTTATTTCCTCAAAATGAATGATTGGCTCATCCATGGATTCATTCGGAATTTCCCAATGAACTTCCTTATCTTTTTCACTATCAAGCTCAAGTTCATGGGGGTCTGGATATTCAATATATGTTTTTGTGAAATTAGCTTCCATGATCTCTAATTGATCTTCCATGACCGCAGACTGTTCATTCATGGCTTCACATTGTTCTTCATGGGAAAACTGCACATTGTGAATTATTTCTTTAAGCTCCTCAATGGGATCTGGTGGAGTATCAACCTCTATGTCTGAATTAGTTTTTTTAATATTTAGAAGATTCTTCTTCCTCCATTTTTCGATAAAATCATCAACCAATTCATCATAAACTTCATCCTGATCATCCCCAAATCTTTCCAAAAAGTTATTCATAAAATCTCATATAGTCTTGATCTCTTTTTCTTCATGAAGAAGAAACCAATTAGAAGCACTTCCCTGACCCTCCACAAGAGTCGAGGAAAACAAGAACATAAGGGCATCCTCACAAATAGGTGAATCATCCCAACCATCAATTAATTTCCAAAATTCCTCGACCTGAGCACAAGCATCACCATCCTCATGAAATTCAAGCACATTGTCAACAACATATTCAGGTATATCATTAGGATAACCAACTATTTCTGAAAAATAAAAAGGTTTCATGAGTTTGTTCATTTTAAAAAAAATATGGGACCCAAAATATTACTAAGGATCCATCAAGAAGAAAGACTAGCTAGCTTCATCCAAAAAGCTTTCCAAGTCAGGATGAAGCAAAACAAGCTGTGAATTCCTTCTTGAAAAATATTTTGTCAAATTATTTTAGAGTGGAGTCTCAAGATGACCAAGTTTATGAAACAATCAAGAGCATCAAACAAAACAAAAACAAGAAGGAAAACAAAAGTTAAAATATTAAGTTGGAACAAGAATTGGATATCAGTGAGTGCTTCTTCTCCAAGACTTTCAAGCATCCCACAAGGATTTCTCCTTGCAGTATACTTGACAATTTTTTTCAATGGAGTTTCCACTTGGAGAGGAACCACACAAAGCTAACCAATGCAAGCTCAAAGAATTTTAGGGACTATTTTTTTTTATTGTTTAGTTCTTAAAGAATCAAGTTAAATTCATTTTGACCAAGGACAAATGACTTATCCCCAACAATGGCGCCAAAGATGTTCTCGTCCTTATACACACTTACAAACGTGAGCCAAGTCCTGCTCACTTAGTGTGTCCTTGGAGGCACAATGCCTAGGTTCAAATCCCATGCTGTCACTTTGGCTTGAACCTATTCCATCTAGGCTTACTCCTAGGGAAGCCAAGGGAGGTAGTCCCTAGTTTCTAGATTAGATTTAAAGTTTAAGTTCTAGGAGTTGTTTTTAATTCTTTAAGGTTGGGGGGAGTCTAACCTATGATGATAAGCCAACAATGAAAGATGAAAGAGTTTGTTATGTCAAGAAAGCCTTTTCCCTAGGTCAACTAAGAATAGTGCCTAAGGTTGGGCAAGGGGTCAACTAGAGTTACAGGGTGTTTCATTACAATATGATTACAAAAGAATAATTACTTCTAAAAATTGTTAGCTACAAATACTTACAATAAAGAATGCTAAAGATACAATGATACAATGTAACAAGCTAACCACATTTTAAATGTATGTGAAGGATATAAATAAGATCAAGGCAATAGCATCATCAACACATTTATCATCAACATTCATAAGGATACTTAGAACATTTACAAATTAAAGCACAAAAGTTCCACAATGATGAATATACTCAACACTTTAGTTATTTAACCCACAAAGTACTACTAGATGAGAGATTGAACGATTGAGTTACAAGTTTTAAACCTTAAGATGTATTAGATTAAGTCAAGGTTTGATTGCTTAGTCAGTTAAGGGTTCCTTAAGATTGTAAGATTTTAATTACCCTTATTAAGTGTTTCACCAAAAACCTCCTCCCTCGGTTGCCAAATGACTGTTGGATGCTCAAGAAGTGAGGCAAAAAGGCCTACCCTAGCTTCATAGGTCAACCCGAAAGATTGAGCTTTTACGGAAAGGACGTCGTGCACCATGAGACTGTCCCCGGTCTAGAAAATTTCGTTTCCCTCCTCAATCCCTGTTTTAGATGGTGAAGATGGTGGTTTAAGATAACCTATTAAGTCTATTAAGTTGGTATATAAAATGGTTAGAATTTTAGGTGTATTAGAGAGTATTTTGGTGACTTTTAGTTACCTTAAATAGGTGATTTAATGACAAAACCAAAACTTATTCCAGCTTATTAAGTGTGTTATGAAAGCATGAGAGTGAAGAATTTAACACATGAATATCAAGTAAAAGAAAGCTGAAATAACGATTTAGTTTGTCACCATAATTAAACCATTAACATGAGAAAGTTTGTTAAAGAATACTAAAGCACAAGGGCAAGAACAACTTGCCACGGAATGAAAGAAAGAAGAACTCAATATTATACCACCTATCTTGTGTTTGTTTAAAGCATTGAGATCAAAGCATTAAGTGTGAAAGAGAAGCTTGAAAGATTATATGTGGGCCTACACTATCAACTTTATCCAACAATTATTGACTTAAGTGTGTTGGCAAATGGACTTAAGATGTTACAACATGAAAAGAAAACCACTCACTCAACCAGTAAAGCATTATACATTTAGTGTGTGTAAGACTAGAGCATGTAAACAAGATAGATCTTAGAAAAGATTATAACATGCAACTAGATCTAAGAAAGTTGATTATGCCCCAAGGGTTTAAGCCAAGGATGGAAGTGTGTGAGATTTAGATCTAGAATATTTTAACCATTAGAGCATTAGAAAAGATCAACAACACATCACTTGTCCCAGCCTTACGATTTTGGGGGTTCCTCTTCCAAGGTGTAGGAAATTATTAACTTAGAAAACTTGATAGAGAAAAGGGAGAGAAAGACAAATAACTCAATGGCACAAGGTGGAGGCAAGCCAAACATTGTTGTGCCAATGAGGTTGTGAGGAAAGAGTAAGCAAACAAACTATTAACAAAGATGCTCACAAATCCCCACGTCCTAGCTTATAAATGAGTAAAACGTGAGATAAGAACTTGAAACAAGCTAACCCTAAGCTCATACATGGGAGGTAGGCTGTGCCAATCCTCTTCCCAAGCTTATGAGCTACTAAAAATCAACAAAAATGACTAAATCTATGCACAAGAAGCTAGAAAAGACCAAGAAAGGGTTGAGAATTGTTACCCACTTGAAGATAAGGGTATTTGAGTGTTGTGTGGTTGTTTTAAGGAAATTTAACCCCCTCATCCTGCTGTAAACATGCAAAAACCAACAAGCTATGCTTGCTGGAAAATCTACACACAACCAAGAATGTGAAGAATTTTTTTTGTTTTTAGGGCATAAATTTTTCTCCTTGAAAAACTATGATAAAATATGATTTAAAGTGACCAATCTACTATGTTAGGCTTGATGAAATATATATGGATGAACAACAATGAAAGAATGAGTAAAAGATAGATAAAAAATGAGTTTATGTGTGCTTTAAGGGAGGACTCTTCCTTGAGGCATTCCCAATAAAACCCTTGAAGCCAAACCTGCAAAAACTTTACAAGATCTATGCATACAAGAAGATAATATGATTGAATTTGCTAAGAATATGAAATACTTGCACCCTATCTAGCAAACCCATATATATAGATCTACAAGAATACTCGTTGTTAGATCTACCCAAGTAACACTTTACCAAAGAGCTAATCTATGCAAACATCATGCCAAATCAAAACAACATTACCTCATGTGTAGCAAGAACAAAAATACTTGTTTCTCTTCCAATAATCCTCCAAATTTTTCTCCTTTATTACTCAGAATGGATCTTGGATAAATACTTGCTCCAAAACCCTAAGAGCCAAAGAATGGAAAGATGGACAAGAGAGAGAGAGAGAGAGGAAAATCAAGTAGCATAACAATAGCTCAAGATATAGTGAAGAAGGAGTGAGGAGAGGGATATATTTATACTTGGAGAGACAAACTCATCCCTCTTGGATCAATGCCAAGTGTCCACCACCAAGCTCAAGCTAGAATCCCAAGGGTAGGGCGCACCATCTATTGTTTGATCACATGGATCAAGGATGTGGATGAGTGAGGGAGTGTTGGGATCAATAAAAACGGTAATTGGGAGGCTAGGAAAGGCGTTTCAAGGGATATAATAAGTCTCCCCTTAATTTTTTCATTATTTTTTCACTTTTTGGAGACTTTCTATAAGGGAGGCACACCACTCTAGGCAAAGTGACGTTTTTTCTTAATGGCTAGGTGAGGGGGTGATGTGAGGGTTGGAAAAGGTTAGGAAAGGTTAAGAAAGGTTAGTAAAAGTCTCTCTCACCTTTATCCATCTTTACATCACCCTTTTAACTCATCAATACAAAAATTGCATTTTTGCCATGTGTGGACTTAGCAATTAAAATTGTTGTTTTTGACTGACTGACACTTCGGGCGGACAAACCCATAGAAAAAGTTTTCCGACTGAGATGAAACTTAGTCCATGAGTGTAGGGGGTATCATTACATTTATTTTGAGCACAAATACCCCTATCAAAATTCCAAGGACCTAGTTTTTACAATTTTTGCTCAAAATTAATTAATTAAACCTCCAAATTTAGGGAAATTTAATTAAAAAAAACTAATGTAGACTTGACGGAATTCCGTGAAACTTTATAAGATGTCTTACATGGTCATTTACATAATTATTAAACAATATATACCAAAATATAATCCCATTAGAATTCCCTTCACCACTTTGGAGGAATTATTGCAAGTGTGAGGGAAAAACTCAAGGGAAATCAATAAGGCTGAAAAGCCCAATTGATAACCTGAGGATAAAAAAACCTCGGTGAAAGGAAATCTCCCAATGAACTGATCCCAAGGTAACTGACCTAAACATGATCCATGTAGACCTATTACATTATTGACCCACGCAGGGGTGCGGAAATTCTAGTTACAAAAATAAGTGTTGGGGACAAAAACGCCCTGTAGAACCAAATGATCTTCGACAAATGAGCATCTGATGATGCATCTCTTCATGGAAAATGGAGTTGACCCCCTAATTGGAGATACGGTCAACAAGATCCACTAATAATCCCTACTTACATATCACATGGTGCAACAAAATGCCAAACGCCGCACAAAAAATACACTTCTTCAAATTCAACGAAATATGACATTGTCTACACTTGTCCAACATTAAATTGAGTGACTCTATGTGATCCTTTAGTAGACTAAACACATTCCAATCATATAAGTATAATTCAAAAAACTTATGAATAAATTCCTTAAAATATGCAACTACCACTCTTGAAAAAACTACAGGGGAATTCTTCGGTCCAGAGGGCATCACTGTATATTGATAAATTCCCCACTCTATCACAAAAGTAGTCTTGTACCTATCTTCCTATGTAATATTTAAATAATGGTACCTTGAGAATCCATATGTGAAATAATAAGTCTCTTTCCCTCCTACATTCTCCAGTACCTCATCTGTTAATGGTGTGGGAAATGGATCAAGTAAACATTCATCATTCAGCTTCCTCAGATCCACACAAATCTTGATTCCTCCTGTTGTTTTGTCTTTCACTACCATTTGACTTATCTTCTCTGATTCCATCACTGGTTCAATGATCCTTGCATCCAACATCCTACCTATTTATGATTTCACCTTCTCTTTGTACTTCATATTTAACCTATAAGGTCTTTGTCACATTGGTTTAGCACGTAGTTTCAAAGGGATCTTCATCTCACCTAATTATCCATCTATCCCCTTCATTTCCAATAATGTAGTTGGGAATAGATCTTGATACTTGCATAGTAAATATTAAATCTTCTCTACTATTTCATCATTCCAATAATCACCTATCTACACAAACTTTGGTTTTTTTTTCATCCCAATGTTTACCTTTTGTGTCTTTATTGGATGTGTGTGTGTAGCGGACTCAATCTTTGGTCCTTATACTTCCCGTTCTCCCTCAAATTTAGGTACTTTCACATTCCTGGGATCTTCCTCATCTTCTTCTTTAGCAACATTGTAACACTCTAGTAACTCATGGAAAATCATAGAATCTCTGTGTGCACTACACATCAATGCCATCTCCATCGAACCTTCTTATGAGAAGATCTTGGTTCGAATGACTTGTAATGTTGCATCCATTAATGGATATTCATGTTCAAATGTAAATGTTACCATGAACCTCTGAGACAACTCGTTCCAGTTTGTTGTTTCTCCACGCACTTCCAAGTCCAAATGCCAATTATTTAGAATTGTATCCAATGTATGTATAAACCTGTGTATCCATTCCTCCTTTTGTGTCGAACTCCATCTATTTCTACACTGCTCCACATGATTTTTTGGGTTACTTACCCTTGTATAATTCTTTGCAATATCTTCTAACTCAGTGCCAAATCTCATGTGCATTAGTCTTTGACACTGTGACTACTAATCCATCTCCTCTTTTTGTGCATCCCACCATCTAGATGGAGTCGCTTTTAGGACATTCATGTTGCATCCATTAATGGATATTCATGTTCAAATGTAAATGTTACCATGAACCTCTGAGACAACTCGTTCCAGTTTGTTGTTTCTCCACGCACTTCCAAGTCCAAATGCCAATTATTTAGAATTGTATCCAATGTATGTATAAACCTGTGTATCCATTCCTCCTTTTGTGTCGAACTCCATCTATTTATACACTGCTCCACATGATTTTTTGGGTTACTTACCCCTGTATAATTCTTTGCAATATCTTCTAACTCAGTGCCAAATCTCATGTGCATTAGTCTTTGACACTGTGACTACTAATCCATCTCCTCTTTTTGTGCATCCCACCATCTAGATGGAGTCGCTTTTAGGACATTCATGTTGCATCCATTAATGGATATTCATGTTCAAATGTAAATGTTACCATGAACCTCTGAGACAACTCGTTCCAGTTTGTTGTTTCTCCACGCACTTCCAAGTCCAAATGCCAATTATTTAGAATTGTATCCAATGTATGTATAAACCTGTGTATCCATTCCTCCTTTTGTGTTGAACTCCATCTATTTCTACACTGCTCCACATGATTTTTTGGGTTACTTACCCCTGTATAATTCTTTGCAATATCTTCTAACTCAGTGCCAAATCTCATGTGCATTAGTCTTTGACACTGTGACTACTAATCCATCTCCTCTTTTTGTGCATCCCACCATCTAGATGGAGTCGCTTTTAGGACAACATCTAGTGCCAACAACCTTTGTTTTTCGGGTACCTGCAACTCAAATTCCTTTACAAAAAATCTTATGTTAGTCAATTCATCATACCTGGGTGGATTACATAACTTTGTTCCAATATAGTGGAATGATCGAGCTATTTGTGCACATCGTCTAGTTGATACTTCATGCATCCTCTACTTCCAATGTTTTATACCTTCCTATAAATATGATGCAAATGAACTAATACTTCTCCAACTTAGCACACCATCTATAGTGGGGTTAACATAATCCTCCATATGCATAGTCATTTTATACAAATTGTTAATTTTGTTCCCTCTTGTTGGTTCTATATACTTATTCCTTTCTATTGGGTCCAATGGTGCAGTAACCTTAAGTATCCTACCTCAAATATCATTTCCCTCCTCTTTATATTAATGATCATCTTATTATCAAATTCCCATTCAAGTCCCATCAATGTTAAATATGTTGAGTACCGTCCATAATCTCGATGAATTCAAAGTCTGCTACATAGTGCACACTATCTATATTCACAGGTACTCATGTCAATCAACCAATTGGTACTATCTTGCATTGGTTTTCTAACCTTAACTAAATAGGGGATGAAATAAGATTTGGTTTCCCCATCATCTCCCAAGTATTATTTGGTAATACATTCACACCAGACCCCAAGTCCAAGATAACAATATCCACATCATATTCCCTAATCTATGCACTTAATTTGAATTATCCATTGGTCCTATTTCTGCGCATTACTTGATTCACTACCCTCTGTGCAATATGAGTTTCCATTCCTTGCAATGATCGATCATTTCATATAATGCATTAAACGCAGTTTCATCTTTCATTAGTTCTACACAACTTCTCAGGAATTCTCTTAGAGTGCTTACCTTCCTAAGTGGATTTTTTGGCATAGTGCAATCTCCGACATGAGGCGCAGATGATGTTGATGCTCCCCAATCTGGTCCTAGTATCTCTTTTATTTCCCTCTGATACGTCTCATTTTCTTACTGAGGGTCAAAGGTTGGCATAGTTCTCGCTGAATTCCTTACCCATTTATCAACCTGTTTCCCTCCATTCATCAATCAACCCTTTTTCTAGATCCTACATGTGTAACAATTGTTATTCTAGGTCCTTCATTGTATTTTTCGACTGATATTTTCTGTACATTCTGATTTGGGTTATGGTTCTAATTCACTTTTTCCTTCCATTTCACAAGTAGTTAAGGACAATAGTCTATCACATGGTCCATTTCTCTATAGTTAGTGTAGGTTTTACATGGGTTTGGGCATTCGTGAGCTAAGTGTCCTGGTTGATTATAGTTGTAACATATTATCGTTCCTCTACCTCCTATGCCTTGACCTCTAAAAAAATTTCCTTTTTTTCCTGTATTAAATCCTATTTGATTATTTTACCGTGGATCACCTCCTTATGTCACAACATTCTCCTCCTAAATATTGTACATATCTGATGTGCACTCCCTCATCAAGTCGAATGTGCGACACTCCTACTCTTCATGTCTGACTGGCTTGCAAAAGTTGCAAAATAAGTTCCTCAACGTACTTTGATATTTATGCAGTAATGGACACTTCATTGGATGATGTCCCCACTTATTTCATATTTCACAATATACCCCTCTTGGTAATGGATTCAGTGCTCCAATTGCCAAATATTGAACGAATGTTGGACATTCATCCTTGTGGTGGCCTTTGGTCCTACATTTGCTACACCAAACTTTCTCTCATTTCTTCTTCCCTTTTGTGAGTTATGCCAATTGAATTGTCAAGGAAGATAACTACATATGTACTTGTGCCATCCCTCCAATATCTCCTACGTGGGATGATTCCAATTTCATTGCAATATCCAATGCTTCAAGCCGCGACACAACCCTTTTTTGAATCAACGACCTGTGAATGTGTGGTAGAAGTCCTGCAAAAAAATTTTCTTCATGTTGTTGATCAGGCATCTGGAATGTTAGTACCCATCAGATCCTTAAAATGTTTTCCATAATCCTAGATTGATTCAGTCTACACATGTTTAATTTCCTTAAACTCTGTGATGTAATGTGACTTAGACTTCGGCTTCTTGAAGTCTTTCAACAGTGACTGTCTAATTTCTGCTAAAGTCCTGACTTGTCTTGTAGGTGTGGTACTATGGGGTTTCATGTACTAGACTAATGCGTGACCTATAAATGTTTTTTCCAACTATGAAATATTTACAAACTCATCCTCAACATTCTTTGTGGCCTAAATTGTTTCACAAATGAATAGATGTTTTTCAAGGTCCTCTGACCCAACTCCCTGGAACTCAAGCAGTATGAGGGTGTTGTCTACCCCTGCCATGTCGTTTCGTGTAGAACATCCCCTTGGTGATGTTGGCTGACTCTGACTCATCATGCTGCCTCCACTGCTCTAACTATTACTATTTTGATTTCCATCGCTAACTACAAGTTCTTTTGATAAATATTTAACTGTTACCTCATACTGTAGTGACGCACATGGGGTCATGGATTCGACAAAAGATCTAGTATGAGTAGGAATTAACAAATATTCTATTATAGGAATGGACTGGAACTCCTATTCCTTTCCTTTTATGTGTGGTATCTCTACGATTTGGACTATTGCACACGATCCTCTCCACTTAGGCTCACTATGTGACTCTCCTTTTTTATCCCCAGTATTTCGCCTCTTATACCTCCTTCCACTATGAAATACCCCAAACTAAACTTCTTCTTCTGATAAAACCTATTCATCTCTCTACATCCTTAGTGCCTCCCTTCCTTCTTCATTTTTTTCTTCATTCTTTCCTACCTTCAGACTATCCTCTTTTCATCCTCTAGTTCCCCTATGTGCATGAGCCCCCTTAGCAATCATAATCCATTTCCATCACACACTTGTTGCACAACAACATATTTATCCACATACCTAATGATTTCATGAACCTTCTGCGTGTACCTTTGAATAAATCCATCTCTCTAACACTATATCACTGGGTACAATCCACTGCAAATTTTGTAATATAGCCTCCCAATATGTTGTCCAACAAAAAATCAACTATGCAAGATGTTTTATTACTTACAAAATTCAACTTCCTTACTAACTTAGGAGTCCAAATCCCAGTTTGGTACCTTTCAATTTTCTCCACTAATATTTCCAACCACTCAGTTAGAATAATCATAAACTCGCCAAAGAAAATATCATGTAGCTATGTGTAGACATACCTCTGCATCCATTGCTCGTTGCTCATCCAAGGGTTTCTATTCTCTTTCCTAGCAAATTCTCGTTCCTTCCCTTCTAGCCATTATGCGATTTATTCTTTAGTTGGCCTCCAAAACATTCCCTCAATCATAGATTCTGAGTCTCGACAACATAACCATTTGTTGGCATGCATAGTTATAATACCCTAGGTTTGAGATATCTTAACCAAGAAAACCCTTCAGACACTGGCCCTTTTGGAATCACCTGCATGCAAGTGAAGTCTCACCTGAGGCATCTATTGGGGTTGCAAGAGCCAAGTTTCAACAGTAGTAAGGGAATGGGAGGTGATCATCTTAATCATTCTTACTTAGTTGTTCTATGTGCATTATCCTGATTTTTTTGTGAATTCAATATACATTATCATTATTCTACAAAATAAACAATTTACTAAAACCTTCATACCATTGCATAGTGTTCATATAAGAAACAAATCTAATCTAACTATGCATAATGAGGATCTTCATGATCAATCACATAAAATATAAGTAGACACAATAATTAATGTGGTTCACCCAACTTTGGCCTATCATCTCAGGGTGCGCACAACACTTACAATACATATTTCATGCTATTTCTCTCCCCATCTTTCTTAGCTGCTCTATAGTGCAAGACTCTTTATGCAACTCTCTTTCTTGACTCAAACATATACTTTTTTCTCTCATCCTATTCTCTCACTCTCCTTACAACCAGTCTCTAAACACAAAACATAGAACTTTTACCCAATTGAACCAATAGGAGAGAACCCCTAATCTTACCAATCCATTACATATTTATAAACAAATTCTAGGGCTTAAAACCCTACTTTTCATATCCCAAAACCCAATTACAACTCATGAAAACTCATGTTGACTCACTGATTAGGATTGATTTTCCTTCTCTTACGTCTGCATGTTGATTTTGCATTCCTCCTGTTGTTCCTCCTTATTTTACGTGCCTTTCTCATTTTGGCATGCTGAACTGTTATCCTTCCTTTTCTACCGCTTTCTTCTCTTGCTTTATTCTCTACTTTATTCTTGGCTAAGTATGTTCTTACTATAGACTACACTCCTGAATGTGTCTCAACTGCGCACTCCCGAGATTGAATGTTCCTTTACTGAGAACCCTTCTTTTACCTTGTCTTATTTCTTCTGCTGCTGCGCATATCCTCCATACTTAGGTTTTTCCTTAAAACTTTTTCTAAAATTCCTCACAGATGGTACAAAAATCCCGTGATATGGAAGGTGTTTGAGATTGTTTTTGAAGGATTTACATAGCCTGATTTTATGGAAAGTGTGGATCTGGAGCCGACCCATGAGAAATGGACAAATTATTGAGTGTACGAGATCTATAAGTATTGATTCAATAATATTTTTGATATTGTGTGTAGGTTGGTTAAAAATAAGGAGGTGTATGCAAGAATGAGACAACTTAGGTTCTGAGGCTCTGAGGTTGGAGCATCCAAAGAGTGGAAAAGGTTGAGACTCGGAGGATCTCAATTTACATAATAATTAAAGCAAGAAGGTTGTGAATGTATAAGGGTTCCTAGGAGGTGAAAGGTCTAAGTGTTACAGGTATGAAATAACTGAGAGGGGGGGGGGGTGAATCAGTTATTGTATATTATTAACAATTTCTCTCATTTTTAACTTCGAATCATTAATCTTAGTGGCAGTAAGTCTTTACTGTGAAAACCAGTGTTATAAACATAAAGCATATATCGTAAAGAACAACAATCACACACACAACATTCATTCACAAGTATGAGACACAGATTTTTCAAGAGGAAACCC
>ML778470.1:153489-168418 GCA_009831015.1 Picea engelmannii
CTTACAATGCTCAAACTGACAAACCGACTGCTCCAATGGCTTCCCAGCGTCCCAAAACCCCTGTCTGGGCTCTTTCGGCACCTCAATCGGTCGAAAAATGAAGAAGTTAGGCCTCCTGGAAGTCTCCCTCTTCAATCTTGATGTCTCTGGTTCTACAATTCGCACTCTCCCCTTATTAAACCTGGCTCACACGCTCTTTTAAGCGCAAAAACCCAACACCGGGCGCAACCGCACCAACGGTGTAGACCGTAGAACGGTTAAGGGCGCACCAGCCCCTAACCGCCTCGACACCTGGGCTTATGGATGGCCATAAGACCGCGCGCTTAGCAAAAGTGCTTAACTGTCACAAATCCGTTGTAACCACTTCTGCGCTCCGGATTAGGGTCACATGGTAAAATATATGCAAACTCCCATGACCAAAGGCTATACGCGCCAACTGTTACAACCGTGCATTTAACACATGGCCACATGCGTATCAAAGGACCGCGGGCTTTTCCCGCACATACAAATATGTGTTTAAACATTGCATGGGATTTTGGGTTTAGCACCATGGCATGGTCATATATGTTTACAATGGAACCACGGGTCGGGGCTAAGCCCCGGCCTGCCCCCCTTCCATATAATACAATGACCAAACTCAAATATAATGCAATCTGTATTCATTACAAGGACTAAACGGCGGATAGTTGGTTAGCGGAAATTGAAAAGGCGTATGTGGAGGAGAGGTCCGGGGGTCGAACCCCACGGCCTCCAACATTTTATACATAAACTCCTTAGCCAACCAGTGAGCGACACATGGTGCCCTTGGATTGGGCCACGTGTCCTCCTATTATTGGCCACCCCAAAGACACGTGTCAACACCGTACTCGCCAACGATCGACCAACTAGCAGCTGCCACGTCACCTCCGTACGGTCTGTATGGACCTACCACGTCAGACCGTACGGAATGTACGGACAGGTACAGTCAGCATCCAACTTTTGCCTGTTTGTCTTGGCGGACAGATCGCGATATCTCCTTCATACGGACTCCGTTTGAGAAAGTAAATATACCATCGGAATCAGGAAGACGAGATGGACGCAATGGAACTGTTTTCATCGCATTCCGAGCACTTTGAAAATTGAGCAAAATTTGATCCCAAGATCAGCCCTAGACGTATTGAAGGATACGCTTTGCATCTTTCCAATGTAGCTCATGTGGGTCCTACATGAACCTGGAAACTATGCCAACTACATATGAGAGGTCTTGTCTGGAGTGTGTGAGATACAACAATATCCCCACTAGTTTTTTGTACAGTGTGTTGTCAACTAGTGGAGTATCCCCACCATCCTCAAGTTTCAATCCTGATAGGAAAGGAGTCGGAGAAGACTTACAGTCTATCATATGAAATCTCTCAAGGAGATCTTGTGCATACTTGGCCTGAGATAGTTTGATGCCTGATGCATCCTGATTGATCTTGAGTCCAAGGAATAAGTTTAGCAGGCCCATGTCCGTCATCAAAAACATGTCATGTATAATCCTCTTGACTGCAACAATTGATGAAGTCGAGCACCTGGTGAACAACAAATCATCTACATACATAACTAAACGTAGAAGTGAATCAACCGTCCTGAGCATGTAGACATTCGAGTATGATTTACAATGTACAAAGTTCCATGACAACAGGTAGGAATCCATCTTGGCATACCATGACCTCAGATCCTTCTTGAGACCATAAACTTGTTGGACAAGTTGAGCAACTGAGAGGGCGGGGGGTGAATCAGTTGTATGCACAATTTTCACTTTTATCTCTTTAACACAGATTACTTCTTTAATGTAGCTTAAAACCTAATAAATATTTTGACTCAGTAAAAATGAATTAGTAACCATCAATCACATGAAATGGACAGAGACACAAAATATTTATGAGGAAACCCATAAAGGGAAAAACCTCTTCTTCTTCTTGTGGATGTAAAGCAAGCAAGATACTTTAGTTACATCAATTTTTGTTTGAGAAACTACTCAGATGAGGCTACTACCCATTTATCTTCAACACCTACTGAAAGACAACTTCTACTTCCTTAATGCAAGCTTCAACTTGAAGTGAGATAGTTAGTCTCCCTAGCTCCTCCCTTCCTCCTTTTAATACTAGTTTCAACCCGTTTCAAACACTCTTCTTAAACTGTCAATATCATTTTGTTAATTTCTTTTTGTGAAAAAAAAACTGTAACCATCAATTCCATCTTTGCCAAACTTGTTATTGTTTTCAGCCAACACGCATATTACTCAAATGCAACTCTGTTCACACTCTGTCAATGCCAAAATTGATCAGCTCAATTTGTTCATGTTTACTCTGTTATAAACCTGGAAATCAAATCTGTAGATAACTTCATTGAAATAAATAATGACCTCAATGCATATTTTAGTTACAATGACAACCTTTAATTATTTAATGCATATACCTTAGATGTAATTTCTCAGTCAATCAATCATTTCATACCTCTATTCTATATCTATAACACATTTACCTCTGCGTTTTCCTTCTAGTAAATGACCAATAGAGTTCCAGGAAAAACATGAATGAACCTCTACGTTTTTCTTCCAGCAAGTGATCAATAGACTTCTAGGAAAAATGTGAATGAACCTCTGCATTTTTATTCCAGCAAATGACCAATAGAGTTCCAGGAAAAATGTGAATGAACCTCTGCATTTTTCTTCTAGCAAGTGAGACTTCTAGGAAAAACATGAATGAACCTCTATGTTTTTCTTCCAGCAAATGATCAATAGACTTCCATGGAAAAACGTGAATGAACCTTTGTGTTTTTCTTCCAACAAATGATCAATAGACTCCCAGGGAAAAATGTGAATGAACCTCTGCGTTTTTCTTCCAACAAATGATCAATAGACTCCCAGGGAAAAATGTGAACGAAGCTTTGCATTTTTCTTCCAGCAAATGATCAATAGAATCCCAAGGAAAAACATGAATGAACCTCTGCATTTTTCTTCCACTTAAAAACCCATCACCGAGTTCTAGAACACACTTTGTTCTCTCTGTGTTTATCTTTCTCTTACCAAGAACATAAATTTTGTCAATAAGTGTTTACATTAGTTGTTGTAGCTATCACCATTAACTTTTGTCTTACTTATTTGGAAAACTTCCTTAACATGTGTACATTAGTTGCTGTAGTTGTCAACATTAACTTTTGTCTTACTTGTCTAGAAAAATTCCTTAACATGTGAGCTTTGGTTGTTGTAGCTTATAGTGCACTTTTCCTTGAATTTTTAACCAAGCCTTTGACCACCTGTTCATTGGGTTAAGTGAGTTGCTAGTCCAACTAATGCAAATCAAACTCTCACTCATAAATGCAATAATGAGAAGTTTGACATCAATGGAAATAATGGAAAACTTTGCAATATGGCCAACAAACTCCCCCTTTGACATTGATGGAAAAATTAAACATGTTCTCCCCCTTTTTTCATCGATGGCAAAGGATCAATCATACTCCTCCTGTTAGAATTACCAAGAAATACCAAGAAAATATCACCTGTACAACAGTTGAAACAACATCAACTCCCCCTATCAAAAGGATATGAATCTATGCAAACTATAACCAACCAGAAAAAATTATTGTAGAGGGGCCAAAATTCTAATAACAGAGTTGAAAGATGCACCATGGAAACCTGCAATCCTGAGTATAAGGAAAGAGAAAGATAATTACAGAAGGGAAACCCCCAACTAATCCCTTAGACTTTCAAATTGCATTTTAGGTAGGTGATTAGTAAAGATATCAACAATCTGATCTTTCGTACCAACATACTCTAGCTTAATGATATTACTTAAAACCTACTCTCAGATAAAATGAAATTTAATAGGAATATGTTTTGTTTTGGAATGCATAACTAGATTTTTAGAGATACTAATGGCACTGGTGTTGTCACAGAATATAGGAATGGGAGCATCATAATGAATATGTATTTCTGATAACATTTGTTTCATCCAGAGAACCTGAGTGCAACAATTTACAGCTGCAATGTATTCTACCTCAGCAGTAGAAAGGGAAACTGTTGATTGTTTCTTGCTAGACCAACTCACCAGACATCCTCGAAGGTAGAATGCTTCTCCACTAGTACTCTTCCTATCATCAACACAACCTTCCCAATAAACATCAGTGAAATCATACAAATCAAGTTGATTACCCTTAGGATACCATAAACCATACTCTGTTATGCCCTTAAGATATCTGAGAATCCTTTTGACTGCGAGTAAATGAGAATCTTTAGGAGATGCATGAAACCTAACAACTTGACAAACTGCATGCATAACATCAACCCTTGTAGTTGTAACATATAGAAGACTACCAATCATAGATCTGTACATTGTCTACTCAACATTTTTAGAATCATCATTTTGACTTAACTTACATCTAGTAACCATGGGAGTGCCAATTGGTTTACAATCCTTCATTTGAAATTTCTTAAGCATTTCATTGATATATTTAGTTTGAGAAATGAAAACAACTTCATCAGATTGAGTGATTTGACGACCTAAGAAAAATTTCATTTCACCAAGCATGGACATATCAAACTCATTCTGCATACTTTCAACAAGCTGTTGGCGAAGTTGATCATTATCACTCCCAAAAATAACATCATCTACAAAAATCTCAACAATGACCAAGCTATCCTGTTCTTCTTTAATATAAAGATTATTGTCAGTGTTGCATTTTCTGTATCCTTGTTGCCTTAAGTATTCATGAAGCCTGGAATACCAAGCTCCTGGAGCTTGCTTTAGCCCATACAAAGCCTTTTTCAACATGTAAACATGATTTTCTACTTCTTGCACCTGAAACCCATCTGCTTGTTCCATGTATACTTCTTCCTCTAATTCACCATTTAAAAATCAGCCTAATCGATTCCATTTTTGCAATAGGAGAAAATTTTTCTCCATAATCTATGCCTTCTACCTATGCATACCCTTTACAAACTAGTCTAGCTTTATTTCTAGTCACCTTACCTGCTTCATCCAACTTATTTTTGAAGACCCATTTAGCCCCAATAACATTCTTATTTACAGGTCTAGGAACCGATTCCCATGTCTCATTCTTTTCTATTTGACTAATCTCTTCTTTCATTTCTTTCATCCATTATTCATAATTGATTGCTTCTTCAACATTCTTGGGTTCAAACAGAGAGAGTAATGATACATGTTCATGATTTGAACTAGATTCTTTTCTTTTGCTTCTAGTTTCAACACCTAGATTTATATCACCAATGATTTTCTCTTCAAGATGATTTATTTGTACCCTTTTGTTTGGAGTCTTAGATGGATTTGACCCCTACACCAAAGTAGGAATCATATTTTCATTGTTAGCTGATTTAGTTTCCTCTATATCACTTGATTCTTCTTCAATTTTCAGTTTGTCATATATTTCATATGTCTAATGATCTTTCTGTTCAATTTTGGATTTTAAAAATGAAGATTCATCAAATTTAACATCTATGGCTTCAAAAACTTTCTTCAATCTGAAATTGTAGCACCTATAAGCTTTTCTTGAGCATGAATATCCAACTAAAATACCTTCATCAGTTCTAGAATCCAACTTTCCCATATTTTTATCAACTTTCTTTATGTAACACTTACTACCAAAGATTCTAAAGTGTTTTACACTTGCTGACCTACCTTTCCATAACTGATAAGGTGTTTTGTCATAGTTATTTCTCAATAATATTCTATTCAGAATATGAACATCAGTATGGACAGCTTGAGGCCAAAGTATGTTACCCAATTTAGATTCATTTAGCATTGTTCTTGCCATCTCCATAACAGTCCTATTTTTCCTTTCAACAACACCATTTTATTGAGGTGTTTCAGTAACATAAAAGTGTCTTTTGATACCATTATCATCACAATAATGAATGAATTCTTTAGAAACATACTCTCCCCCATTTTCTGATCTTAAGCATTTGATTTTCATGTCAATTTCATTTATAGTCAATTCTTTGAAAATTTGAAAACAATTGAATGTTTCAGACTTCTTTTTCAACAGAAACATCCAAGTCATCCAAGTAAAGTCATCCACAAATAATAGAAAATATCTTTCACCATTTAATCATGTTGTCTCATAGGTCCACAAACATCATCATGTACTATTTCCAAAGGTTTTGTTGTAGAGTGTTCTTTGATCTTAAACATAACTCTAGTTTGTTTATCATGTTGACATTATTTGCAAATAGAACTGGTAATATTTTTCATGTCAGGTAAATCTCTTATAGCTTCCCTTTTTTTTAACTGAAACAAATTTTCAAAGTTAATATGCCCAAGCCTTTTGTGCCATAACCAACTTTCATCTTCATTCCCAATATAACAATTTTCCTTTTTCTCATCTAGTATGTAAATGTTGTTCTGTGTTCTTGTAGTTGTTCCAACTAACCTATTTGTTTTGACATCTCTGATTTGACAATTTTCAAAATAAAAAATCATATAATGCCCTTTATCACAAGTTTGACTTACACTCAATAAATTGTGTTCCCTATCCTCAACCAACAAAACATTTTCAGCCATAATATTTTTGTTATTTAGACACACCGTACCTCTTCCAATTATCCTAGTTGATTGTTCATTACCAAAAGTAAGTGTACCTTCTTTTCCTTCATCCAATGTTTTTTTCCTGTCATATGTTTTGAACATCCACTATCCACACACCATTTTACTTTATGATCAGCCTGTAAATCTAGAGTGCATTTTTCATATTCTAAATGGTCACTTTTCTTTTTCCACCATCTAGCTTTAAGATTAGCATAATTAGGTTCAACAGATTTCTGAAAGTTCATTGGACAGTTTCTTGACACATGTCCAAAATTATTACACCTATGACATTCACCCTCAAACCTCAAAACATCAAATCTGTTACGGGAATTGTTCACACTGTTTTGAATGGTTCTATCATCCCTTCTTCCATAATCAAACCTAGATTTGTCATGACTGTTATGTGCAATTATGTTTCTTAAAAAGGCAGTGCAAAAAGTAGCTTTATGTCCATACTTGTAACAAAAGAAACAATAGCCATCAAACATGTTCAGGTACCTATCATAGCTTCTTCTATGTACTGTTGAAGTTTGATTTCCTTCTTTCTTTATTGATTCCATCTGCTTGCTCGTGTTTTTCACATTTGTATGTCTTGTACCTGATTTTTCAAAACTTGTACTAGTACTTGCATTAGTAGCCTTAGACTTATTACCAATTCCAGTTTTATCATTTGTTGTTCTTTGATTACTAATAATCTGTTTCAAAATCCTTGAGCTATCATCCATGTTATTTTCTTGTACCTTCTTTCTTAATGAAACAACTTTAAGTTTCAGACCATCATTTTCCTTTTCCTTTTCTACAAGAAAATTGTTTAGTGCTTCCTTAGTTACTCTAGCTTCTTCTGTTTTGAGCTTTAAATCAATTATCATAGTTTCAGTGATTTCTATCAACTTGTTATATTTATGTATCTCATTTTCAAGATTCTTAATTTCTTCTTTGAAATGTTTACATTCTCTTCTTACCTTTCTAAGTTCAGTCAAAGAACTTACAAGCTCAGCTTCCAAATCAACTTCACCTTCTTCTTCTTCATTAACGTTATCATTATGATTTTCTATAGCCATAAAAAGTCTTATATCCGAGCTAACATCACTTTCATCTGATTTGAAAGAGTCACTGACATCTTTAATAAATATACTTTTCTTTTTATATGTGTTTCTTTGAAAATACTTCTTATACTTGTTCTTGTATTCTTTACTCTTTCTATTGCTTTCTTCTTCACCATCAGAATGATTATTGAAAGGACACTTGGAAGAAAAATGTCCTATTCTACCACAACCAAAACATTTAAGAGGAAGCTTACCTTTGTATTTTCTAGTACCCTTTTTCATATTTTTGACAAAATGAGCTTCTTCCATATCCTCTTCTGAATCCCCATAATTGTTGGTTTCTGCTTCAACCTTTTTCTTGTCCTTCTTTGCTGCCTTGAAAGTTGCTTCTTTCCTAGTAGAATTATCACCATAGGTCCTCATCTCTTATGTTATTAGTATCCCATGTAGTTCATCCATTTCTAAAGTAGAAAGATCAGTTCTTTCTTCTAAAGCAGATATTTTTGGATCAAATCTTACAAGTAGAGATCTAAGTACCTTTTGTACAATATTAGCATTTTTAACTTCTTCTCTTAGACCTCTCATGGTATTAACTACTTCATCAATGCGAAGGAAATACGTTTCTATATATTTAGATTCTTCCATTTTTAAAATTTCAAATTGACTCCTATATGACTGTAACTTAGAATTATTCACCTTAGTATCTCCTTCATAAACATTTTTCAACTTGTCCCATAATTATTTTTCTGACACACAATGCATAACCTTAATAAATTTTGACCCTGCTAAACCTCCAAGTATTGCATGCATAGATTTGGAATTACTTTCATAAAGTTTCTTACCTGCAACATCTGTTGGAATGGTTGCTGGAACACTATATTCATTCAACACATCTTTCCAAACATCTACTCCTTGATCTTGAAAAAACAATTTCATCCCAATACTCCAAAATCCATAGTTATGTCCATCAAATAGAGGTAATCCATGTTTTGTAAATTCATATTTCTTATCCATCATAAAGGACCAAACTTCCAATGATTAAACTGAGTTATGTTGTAACCTGCTCTGATACCAACTGTTGGACAAGTTGAGCAACTGAGAGGGGGGGGTGTGAATCAATTGTACACACAATTTTCACTTTTATCTCTTTAACACAGATTACTTCTTTAATGCAATTTAAAACCTAATAAATATTTTGTCTCAGTGAAAATGAATTAGTAACCATCAATCACATGAAATGGACAGAGACACAAAATATTTATGAGGAAACCCATAAAGGGAAAAACCTCTTCTTCTTCTTGTGGATGTAAAGCAAGAAAGCTACTTCAGTTACATCAAATTTTGTCTGAGCAACTACTCATATGAGGCTACTACCTCTTTATCTTCAACACCTACTGAAAGAAATCTTCTACTGCCTAAATGAAAGCTTCAACTTGCAATGAGACAGTTAGTCTCCCTATCTCCTCCCTTCCTCCCTTTAGTACTAGCTTCAACCTGTTTCAAACACTCTAATTAAACTGTAAATATCCTTTTGTTAATTTATTTCTATGAAAACAAACCTGTAACCATCAATTCCATATTTTCCAAACCTGTTATTGTTTTAAACCAACAAACTTCTTACTCAAATGTAACTATTTTCACACTCTATCAATGCCAAAACTGATCAACTCAATCTGTTCATGTTTAGTCTGTTATAAACCTGGAAATCAAACCTATAGATAACTTCATTGCAATAAATAATGACTTCAATGTATATTTGAGTTACAAAGACAACCTTTAACTATTTAATGCATATACCTTAGATGTAATTGCTTACTCAATCAAGCATTTCATACCTATATTCTAGATCTATAACACATTTACCTATGTGTTTTCCTTCCAACAAATGACCAATAGAGTTCCAGGAAAAATGCGAATGAACCTCTATGTTTTTCTTCCAGCAAGTGATCAATATATTTCTAGGAAAAATGTGAATGAACCTCTGTGTTTTTCTTCCAACAAATGACCAATAGAGTTCCAAGAAAAATGTGAATGAACCTCTGTGTTTTTCTTCCAGCAAGTGATCAATAGATTTCTAGGAAAAACATGAATGAACCTCTGCATTTTTCTTCCAGCAAATGATCAATAGACTCCCAGGGAAAAACATGAATGAACCTCAGTGAATTTCTTCCAACTAATGATAAATAGACTCCCAAGGAAAAATGTGAATGAACCTCTATGTTTTTATTCCACTTAAAAACCCATCACCGAGTTCTAGAACACTCTTTGTTCTCTCTATGTTTATGTTTCTCTTACCAAGATCATAAATTTTGTCAATAAGTGTTTACATTAGTTGTTATAGTTGTCAACATTAACTTTTGTCTTACTTGTTTGGAAAACTTCCTTAACATGTGTACATTAGTTGTTGTAGCTGTCAACATTAACTTTTGTCTTACTTATCTTGAAAACTTCCTTAACATGTGAGATTTGGTTGTTGTAACTTATAGTGCACTTTTCCTTGCATTTTTAACCAAGCCTTTGACCACCTGTTCATTGGGTTAAGTGAGTTTCTAGTCCAACTAATGCAAATGAAACTCTTACTCATAAATGAAATAATGAGAATTTTGACATCAATGGAAATAATGGAAAACTCTGCAATCTGGCCAACAAAAGTGACTTCTTCAGTCGACAGACCAAAGATGAGTCCTGCATAAATCCCTAAGGCTGCTCCATGTAGATATCCTCAGAGAGATCATGATGAATAAATGCATTCTTCAAGTCCATCTGCTGGACTACCCATCCCTTGGTTGCCACAATGGAAAGTTCCAATCGTATGGAATCCAGCTTCGCTACTGGAGCGAAGGTCTCATCATAGTCAATACCATGAACCTGTTGAAAGCCTTTGGTGACAAAATTGGCTTTGTATCTACTGATATGTCCATCTGCTGTGCTCTTGGTCCTATATACCCATTTGCATCTGACAAGTTTCCTCCCAGAAGGAAGGGGAACCAGATCCCAATTCTGGTTCTCGAGGAGGGAGTTATACTCCTCTTGCATGGTGGATTCCCAAAAGGGATTTCCAGCAGCCTAGCCATAAGACTTTGGATCTGAATATTGAACCAAGAAAATATAAATGGAAGGAAATGGTTCAGTGGCAGTGAGTGCAACAGGAGGATCCTTGAAATAAGATCGATTCCTCCTAGTATCGGCTGGATCACCATCGATATCCCATGCATCCTAAAGAGTAGTCTATGCCCACTTGGGCCTCTGCTCTAGATCTACAACTACATCTGGATGCTCTGAATTTTCATCCGACTATATTGAATCTGAATATGAATCATTTGAGTCCTTTGAATTAGAACTCGCATATGAAGAAGAGTCAGCATGTGCATGCTCGTCATCTCAGACAACTGGAAGAGTGAAGGTGTCTGCATGCGAATGCTGAGGTGCATGCGATACACTTTTCTCGAATTGGACACTTCTCTCAATGATGAGCCGGTCCGTGGAAATATCACTAAGCCTATATCCCTTCACACTATCAGGGTATCCAACAAAAATGTACTCAGTGCTCTGTGGATCAAGTGCCTTCCTCTTTTCAGAGGGAATCCGGGCCCATGCACGTGAACCAAAAATGAAAAACTGGGTCACTTCTGATTTGAGGACGCTCTAAGCCTCGTAGGGGGGTCTTATCCTTGACATATTTATGGGGAGATCTGTTTTGGATGTATGCTGCAAAATTAAGTGCTTCATCCCATAGTCTCCATGGTAGTGACTTAACATGTAGCATGCAAGATTCCATCTCCTTTAGAGATCTGTTTTTCCACTCAACAACTTCGTTTTGCTGAGAAGTATAGGGAACTGTCTTGTACAACTGGATCCCTTCCTCATGGAAAAGATCATGGATCTCATGATTTACATACTCTCCTTCATTAGTAGTTCAAAGGACCTTGATCATCTTTCCGGACTGTGTCTCAACCAGGGCTTTGAAATCTTTGAGGTGTTGAAAGACCTCATATTTTTTCCTGAGAAAGTAGATCCATGTAAAACATGAGAAATCATCAACAAAAAAATAGAAAAAACCTTGCTTTGTTGATCGATGGATGTGGAAAAGGACCCATAAGGTCACTATGGATCAGATCTAAAGGTGAGGAGGCTCTTTGATACTTTCCTTTGTCAAATTTCTCTTGAGGGTGTTGTTGGCATCTTCACAGGTCGAGTGTGCTTGTCATTGATGGAAAGATCGAAGTATGAGTTGATGGCACAAGAATAGCAACGATGTTGACAAGGTTACAGGTAGAGTGTGCATGGAAATAATAATAGTGAAGACACATAATACCAAGCTTAGAATAGATAGCGCAACCGAGGTCCAAGAGAAGGACTTGCAGGAGGAGCAAAGGTCGAGACCATGGAACACTTAGAAAATCTTATAAGTCAAAGAGAACAGATCTCAGGCATCAGATATGAGCATGAGGACCGACCTTCGTTGGATCTAGAAGAACGTGCACAACCTTTAAGTGCAAAGTGAAGTAGGCTTACAAAGTCCTGAAAGCAGGGGGACTGTAATATCCCTTGGCCGAACCCAATTGTAAATGTAATGTAAGTGTACTTAAGCTGGTGAGCTATTTTGACAACATTTTGTAATGCACCTTTCATGGCATAGTGCATGCATGTACTGTGCAGTAAAATGATGTAGTGTACACATTCCCGGATACCACGCGCAGTAAATAAGTGGGTGTCGTATGGAGGTCAATGAGCCTTGTGTATATGATATGTGTTATAGGTTGGTGAGCCAGTTATTATAAGCTGGGATGCTTATGTTTTGGAATTAGGCTAGAGCACCTAGATGTTAAAGGCCAGTGTGCATATTTTGTATATGTCTCATGATTAATATAAAATACATCGTTGCATGTAGACTGACCATGATAAAAGAGATGGGGGATTGAAATCCACTATCTAGGGAAAGGGAGGGACAAAAGTTAAGGGAAAGGGCTAATCTAGAGAGCTTAAGCCAAAAAGGAATATTATATTAATATTTCTTAAAACATAAAGTATGGATAATTATTTTATCCTAAGTTCTAAAGTTGGGGATAGGTGGACCAAAGTAACTTCCCCACATGACAAGTGTCCAGTTGGGGACATGAAGACATATCGTGGGGACTTAGCTCATTTTGACACCTTCACCATCATTGGGATGGGGGATTCTGATGATCATTCTGGGGGATCATCCTCATGATCATTCTTACGATCATCTCTCCCATAGTTCCTTTCATCATTCAGTCATCCAATCAATTATTCCATGACCATTTTCACTCATGCAGTCAGTTATCCTTCATAAATTCATTTCACTGTATCTGAGCCTGTTTCCATAACCATTTCTAGTTGGTGTACCTGGTTAGCTTGGAAGAGGGATTGAAGAAGCGGGTTGTCAGGCCCGTGTGAAATTGAAGAGGCGGGTTGTCAGGCCCATGAGCAATTCTCTTAGTGAGAGAATTACTGGGAATTGATTTCCTGAAGGTGCTAAACTGCAACTATAGTGCTCTGAGACTTCTTGTTTGGCCTGTTGTTGAAGCCCTAGAAGGAAAGTGGGGTAGTCGAAGGACTGTTGAGCAGAGAAGGGGCACACTTCCTTGGGTGGGACAGGCATGTGGGGAATGAGAGGTTGTAGGCTGTTAGTTGAGTGAGCACCTGAGACAGAGTCTTTCCTGTTGTTTATGAGCCTTTAGCCTGGTTAGGAACCCCTTTACCTGGGTGGAGTTTATTCCCCGCTCGGGGGTGACTCACTGTTGAGAGTGATGAATAGTGTAGTTTAAGGCTAGGAGGTTTGTGGACAGTCTGCATGAAGTTGGTGATAATCTTTCCAAGATAAGTACCAATCGTGTGATAAATTTACATGTTGCATTGTTATTTATGTACAGTTTATTATATGTTTGATTATAACTATCTGTATGTTTATGAGTATTTCCCTATATATGTTGGATGTCTGTGTTTACCGTTATTTCAGTATGAAATCGTATATTTACAGAATGTAATTGTTTGTTTACATTTATATGTAAATATTCCACAAGATTTTTGTATGTATATGTTATAATTGCATGTAGTTTGAAGAGAAAACTTATGTGGCATAGCTCAGTTGAATATTGGTTATGCTACAATATGTTCCACAGTGAGAGAACGAAAGTGTTCCCTCATGTAGCCTAGCTCTTTGAAGGATGGGAATGTTACAAAGAAGTTTTTAGAGCTAAGTAAATCATCTGAGGAGTGGTGTGGCCTGGCCATGGGTGGTCGGGGACGTTACAGTATGGTATCAGAGCTTCAATTCCAACACTCAACCTAGATGGGCCAGAAAGGTTCAGTTGAAGCGAATATTCACAGAAGGTTAATTTCGAGGTGACCAAATTTCAAGTCACAAAGCGTCCATGGAAAAATTTTGGCACCACGTGGAAAATGTTGGCGTGCAGGTGTGCGCGGTAAATTGTGGCACCGTGTGGAAGAATATTGTGTGCAGATGCACGCGTTGAATTTAGCATTGCGCGGTGAGCACACACATAGTAATGTGCACGTGGGGTGCGCAAGTATTGCAAAACATAGAGGAGTTTGGTTGGTGCACGCATAATATGAGTATAATTTGTCTCACGACAATGTATTCAATGGTGTGCACAAATTATTGTGTGTGATGGGGCATATTGGACTTTGGCATGGTGCAATGCATAGGGCGAAATGCATGTGGAATATCTGTGCACGATACCAAAACTATGTGTAGTGAATATTGGCACACAACGCAAAAGTGGTGCGCACAAGTTATTGGCACGATGGAGAAGAAATGCATAGTGTATATAGGTGCATGGAAGCACGATTTACCTTGTGGTGTTGCTATGAATGATAAATATGGGTGTACAGGTTGAATTTTTGTGCGTGCGAAGTCGTTTGGAAGGCGATGAGTCTAAGTTTAATAGAAAATTTGCATGGTATTAGAGGAAAAATAAACACACAACTACATCGGAACATTATTTAAAATGAATTCAGAGATGGTTTGAGAAGAAATGTAACATCCTGCTCTGGCGCACTTACCAAACTTATTCTTTGAGGACACTTGCTCGCAAGTGATCTGGATTTTTATGATGATAAAATTTTCTCCTTCATTATGATGTGTTAAGTTATATGACATGATGTGTTACTACCTTGATGTAGACAGGTGCTGTTGACTCAGTTTCATTGAGTGTGCAGGGTTTCAGACCTTGAGGATGCAGAGGCATCGGTGGAACTCCCTTGGACTCCGGATTGAGTCAGGGAGTGGGTTATATGAGTTGTTTCGTTTATGATGATATTGTTTCATTTTGATGA
>ML778470.1:181736-253160 GCA_009831015.1 Picea engelmannii
AAAAAAAAAAAAAAAAAAAAAAATTGCATACCGTTGTCGGTTGTTGTCGTAGTGACGAGGTTATTACAAGAAATCAATATAGTCTAAATTTCCAAGCCGAGAGCATATCAGAAAGGAATTCTGATTTTTATATTCCTCCGATTCAGACAGATGGAAGTGAAATATAAGATTACAAGAAAAGCATACTATGAAAGAAAACAAGACTCATAACATCACCAGTTAGAATCTTGTAATAAACAATCCAAAATCTGCTTCTGCATTTATATAATCGTATTAATCCCAAAATTACAAAAAGGGAATGATAACAGTTATCCTATTGTAAAGGGACCATTTAAGAACAGGCATATCATCTCTGGGCCCCTTACCTCTGCTACCATCTAACCAAAAATTATTGAAATGTACTTTTATTCAAAGACTCATTTCATCTTAGCGATCTCCTCCTTTAAAGAATCTAACCAGACCAGTTGATTCTCTCCAACACTTTCACCCGTTTCAACTATGGTTTCCTTCTTTTGTCGCTTTCTCCTTTTCTTCTTAGCAGCTAGCCTGTTGATGACTAAATCCTTCATAGTGGGGTTCAACCTGACTTCCAACTACGAGTCTATAGCTAGCTCGGTGTGGAATTTAGTCACTAGAATGTGAGTAAGTACCCTTTCCTCCTTATTTGCAGGAAAGTCTAACATGTTTTCCGAATAACCAGTCTCACTGGATTTAGCCTTGTCCATGTACCTCAGTTTGTGGATACCGAAATGCTTTTATAGAGAGAAGAAAGTCAAGAAATTTGGAGATTACTTCGTTTATGGATAAGTTGATGCCTCCATACTTGAGGATTGGTAGTTATAGAATCCCAATTATGAAGCATGAACAGACTACGTACAAGTGCGTTGGGTTGCCATGCTCGGCTAATCCATTTCAAATGATTATCTTTTGAGTTCTTTATATGGTGGCATTCAGCTGACGTCATATAGTTGTGAAGTACCAAACGAGTGAAATGGGGTGATCTGACTAGCCTTTGCCCGTTCCACAAGTGGTGGTTTTGACATATTGAAGCACGTGATACCGCGTCTTGGCGAAATTTGTTTCGGCAAACCACCTTTTTTCCCAGATGTATCTCTGAAGGCACTGCACATCTATGTTCTCAAGACTTGGGTCTTATCTAGAATTGTCATGGTGATAACACTAGGAAATTAGAAGAGATAATTATGATGTATATATTCAACTAAAATGGTTCATATTTTTCATGAATTGTTGAATTGTTAGCCTGATAAGTTTCAATGGCTGGATGTTTTGCAGAATTAACAAAAACTAGATCAGATTAGATTAGTGCAGATTCCATAGGAATGGAAGAGGCATAGGGGAATTACAGTCAGCAAGATGAGAGCAGAGGGATGGATTTCCATTTGGGCATTGAAGGAACAAACTCCAATGGACATGGAGAAGAAATGAATGAAAACATGAATATGGCAGAGACAATTAAAAATTTGCAGAAGGATGTCCAAATCCATAAAGCTGATAATGAAAGGATTATGAGAGCCAAGGAGAAGCAAGATGACTTCAACATGAAGTTATTGGAGGTCTTGAACAAAATATAAAAGAAATTGGTTAACGAGAGTGGCTTAAGAAAACATGGAAGTCACAAGCCTTCAGATGAGAAAAGAAAAGCAAAAAGTGTTAGTAGACACCACCATCACTCCCCAAAGAATTCCAATAAGAGAGAAGGCAACAAATCTAGTCCATCCCCTGTTAGAAGGCATAAGAGGCATGGGGTGGATGACCTACGAGGAGAAATGAACAAAATCAAACCTCCTATATTTGATGGGGAGCATAAGAATGATGAATATGCAGAAACATGGTTGTTGGGCATGAGAAAATATTTTCAATTGCATAATTATTCTTCTCATGAAGAAGGTAGAATTGCTATCTATCAACTCAATGGAAAGGCCTCCATGTGGTGGGATCAGCTTGTGCAAGTGAAACACATTAAAGAGAAAAGGGTTACTTGGAGGGAATTCAAGAAGTATTTTGAGAAGAAATACTTGACTAAGTGATACTATGACAAGAAAATGAAAGAGTTCTTTGAACTCAAGCTTGGAAGTATGACCATAGATGAATATGAGAGCCAATTTCTAGAACTGCTAAAGTATGTCCCTTTCATCAAGGACGAGACAGTCAAAATTCAAAGGTATTTGAGTGGATTGCCATCATTCATTAGTGACAAAATACAATATGATGATCCCAAGACATTGGAAGAGACCATAAGGTGAGCTAAATGCCTATATAATCAACAGAAAGCAAGGCCAACTTTCCAAAAGGCTTGGGAAGACAAAAAGAAATTCAAGATGGATCGGAGGAGGAAGGGAGCTAAGACACCATTCTTCAGAAATAATCCACAGGGACAACAAACACCTAAAGAATCTAGAACAATTGACACAGGGAGTGAAAGGCCAAGGAAACCACCTATGCAATGTTGGGGTTGTAAAGGAGATCATAGTGTTTTAGGATTATTCCGTAAGTGTGGACACAAACTGATCTCCCTAGATCCACCTGGATCTAGAACAAAATAGGACAGAATAATACTCTTTCCCTAGATTTAGACTATTGAATGAACTAAGAGGCAAGAATCATGAACATACCTTATGATCGCTTCCTTGGGTCTTTGTTGTTCCAGCTTCGCTCCAATGCTCTTGTGTCATCCAGACCACAACAGTACAAACCAATCGAAGTGAAGACAACTCAATATATTCAATAGTTAATCTATACATATGATCAAGGAGTTATGTAATAAAGTGACATTAGCTTTATGGGAAAGGGACATATTACTGTATTAAATTGATAGAAAGAAAGGATTACAACCTGATCCTTGATGTTGCAAACCTCCTTTCGATGGCTCCTGGCTCTGACACACACAATTGCTCATGCATGAAGAATATCAACCACTTTTGATAACCTTGTTGGAGTTCTCATATGTTGTAGCATCAGTCCTTCATACAATCTTTCACTAATTCTCCAATGTCTTCTTAACCTTGTTTGCTTCTAACCTTTTCCATGAGAATCCCCTCAATATATAAGAGATAATAGATTAGTTCCTTGGATAGGAATGATCCCAAAATATCAGGAAATCCAGTACTTAGATAACCATTTGAATGCCGTCTCATCCTTCTAGAAGATTCCCTTCTAGAAGGTTCGAGAAATTCATCTTTCCCTTCTTTAGAAAGAGTTCGCACCCTAACTATTAGACACAGTGCGAACTTCTCGCACCTTGGCTTAAGGCAGCCTGTGAGAATAATACATTCTCGCAGGAAAATGTATTGTTAGCCTGTGAACCTTCCTCAAAACTGTGATTTATGGAAAGAGATAAAGGTAACGTTTCTCTGGAGAAAGTTCTAATGAAGAGCCTGAGTACACCATAATCAATACATCACCATGACGGCCAAAATCATGGTTAACACATAGGTTCATAGATTGTCCTCACATAGGTGAAAAAGGTAGGGTTGTTCACAATGTACAACAAGCTAAAATAGTGGAGGACATGGGAAGATATGTGCCAAGGATCTATGTAGCCCTGGACAACAAGCAAGCAAAGTATTAGTCCCACATGATTGAAGTGGAAGGTATGATCAACAACCAAACCATTGCTATTTTAATTGATTCAAGAGATAGTCATATTTATATAGACCCTAAGATGGTGGAAAGTTTGCAATTCCCAAGAAGCAAGCATGGGAAATCCTGGTTGGTGCAGTTGGCTACATGAGCCAAAAGAAAAGTTAATGAGATGGTTAAGTCATGCCTCATGGACATGAATGGACTGAACACCAAGGCAGATTTGAACATCTTGCCTTTAGGTTCCTATGACTATCTAATTGGGATGGATTGGTTGGATCAACATCATAATCTCTTAGACTATCACAAAAAAACATTTACTTGTTTGGATGAGGAAGGAAAACTAAGGAAAGTGCAGGGAATTTCCAAATTAGTAACCATTAGAGAAATTTCAGCATTGCACCTGAAGAAATGTTACAGAAAAGGATGTTAAATATTTGTAGCTCATATAGAAGAGACACCTAAAGATAAGGTGCCAAATTTGGAAGATTATGTAGTCCTGGAAGAATTTGAAGATGTGTTCAAGGAAGTACCAGGACTACCCCAAAAGAGAGACATTGATTTCTCTATAAATTTAATGCCTAGAGCAACTCCAGTGTCAAAGACTCCTTACAGAATGAGTACACCAGAATTGAAGGAGTTGCAAATGTAGCTTGAAGAAATTTTGAAGAAGGGGTATATATGCCCAAGTGTGTCACCTTGGGGTGCCCCAGTATTGTTTGTCAAAAATAAATATGGAACACTAAGATTGTGCATTGACTTCAGACAGTTGAATAAAGTGATTGTTAAGAACAAGTACCCTCTGCCAAGGATTGATGATATCTTTGATCAATTGAAGGATGAAAATATATTTTCAAAGATAGATCTCAGATCATGATACCATTAGGTAAGGATTAAAGAAGAAGATATCAACAATACTACCTTCAGGACAAGGTATGGTCATTATGAGTTCATAGTGGTGCCATTTGGGTTGTCAAATGCACTAGCTGTTTTCATGTGCTTAATGAATGGTGTTTTCTGAGAATATCTGGACAAGTTTTTCATTGTCTTTTTGGATGACATTCTTATATATTATAATTAAAAGGAAGAGCATGAACATCATTTGAGGATGGTGTTGCAAGTATTAAGGAAGCATCATTTGTATGCCAAATTGAGCAAGTGCTCATTTTATCAGAAAAAAAATCATTATTTGGGGAATATCATTTCAAAGGATGGGATAACAGTGGATCCTGAGAAGACAAAAGCCATTAGAGAATGGTCATAGCCGAAGAATGTGATAGAGGTGAGATCATTCATGGGTCTTGCAGGCTACTATAGAATATTTATTGAAGGATTCTCAAAGATTTCACACCCAAACACTTCCTTGCAAAGAAAGGGGGTGAAGTTTCAATGGACACTGGATTGCAAAAAGAGTTTCCAACACATGAAACAATTATTGACAAGTGCTCCAATATTAAGGATTGAAGGCCCAAATGAAGACTTCATTGTATGCATAGATGCATGTAATGAAGGACTTGGTGGAGTCCTTAGTCAAAATGGGTTTGTTATATGTTATGAATCAAGGAAGCTGAAGGAGCATGAAAGAAATTATGCTACTCTTGATTTGGAGTTGGCAACCATAGTGCATGCCTTGAGGAAATGGAGACACTACCTCATGGGGAAGAGGCTTGAGCTAAGAACAGACCACAATGGTCTGAAATATTTATTTGATCAACCAAATCTAAATGCTAGGCAAAGCAGATGGTTAGAATTTCTAAGCGAATATGACTTTGATATAAATCATATCAAGGGAAAAGAGAATAAAGTGGTTGATGCGCTCAACAAGAGGGTGCATAAACTACATGCTACAACCATTAGCATGTTTCAGACTAATATTAAAAGAAAAATTATGGAGGCTGCAAATGCAGATCTACAATATAGAGAATTGGTAGCAAAGCTACAACAGGGTAAGATACCACAAAAGGTGGTGTTGGAGCCGGAAGTCACTCCTGGATTGCTTGCAAGAGCAGAGCCCAACGCCCATCAGTTTAATGTCACAATTTGATTTAAAGAGGTGATCGAATGGAGGAAAACTCAGAACAATATTGTCTCAACTCAGAAACTAGGCCAGACATGCATGGACGAGTGAGGTCTTGATAAAATTCAAACAGTGAGTTGCAATAAAGGGTGAGTAGGGGGAAGACTTGCATGAGAAGAGTGTGAAGGTCTATCATAAACATCAGGTTTGTAATAGACTGGAGAAGAAGGCATCTGAACACAAAATCATTTTATATTCAAACACAGAAGACCAGAGAATACAATAATGTCACAAAAAATCCTTTATCATAGCAAAATTGCAATAATCCACGCGAATCCTTCGACTGTGAACTCTCTGGCATGAGATGAAACATAGATGAAAAAGGAGAACCGTTTTTCATAAACCAAGAAGTCTCAAACACAGAGGCATAACCAGGAAACTAGAATGTTTGCTGAAACTTTACAGTTGGGAGCTTAGCTCTACCATCGATAGATACCAAAATGGCGAAAAAGCCTTCATATACTCAAACTAACAACAACAACAAAATCGAGACGTGGCATTAAAATATTTGCGTCTGCATGGCTTCTGACAATCTGCAGCCGCGATCTTTGAATGGTCGAACAACTCCTTGGCAGACGCGATTGATCTTCTGATAGTTTAATCGACGAATCAACGTGCCTTTAATTCATTGTCGGACTTTCCCATTATGGCGGAGACGATGTCTAACCACCACCAACCGCTTCAATAACTGCTCCATCGGGATTGAGAATGACCCGGCCAACTCAGCGCCTTTGGGATGTGGAGGGCCTCCCGCGCTGCCACCTGGGCTAACTGAATAACTTGAAGGATGGGTATGGAGGCCAACGCGGAAGGTGGGGCTTGAAAACGGGGTGATGGGGTCGGTCCGTAGGGGTGAAGCGATGAGGTGTGAGAGAGGCGGCAGGGGATGAAACATGGAAAAAGGATACAAGCGGAGTAGGTAGGAGAGTAGACGTGACAGACGTAATTTAGTGGGAGGCTGACGTAGAGGGGAAGGGACACGTGGCAGGTGGTGAGGGGACGATGAGACAGGGAAAGGGCCACCTGGATGAAAGAGTGGAAGAGGACATATGAAACACGACAGCGGGGGAAAGGAGGTTCTGGAGGATGACATGATGGGAGAAGGGCCCACACTGGCTAAATATAGGGCAACTGAGAAGGATGCGGTTTTCCAAGCGCCGTTGATCTGGGCGCGTCGATCTCGGTCGTCGGAAAGATGCATCCGCGATTCCGGACCCCCCCCTCCGCTTAAAGGTAGAAAGGTAGGGGGGGTCCAGAATTGCCTTTATCGCCATTGATCCGGGTGCGATGATCTGGATCGTTGGAGAGATGCGCCCCTGATTCTGGACCCCCCCGGGCTTAAAGGTAGAAAGGCGGGGGGGGGGTCCGGAATCCCATATGCGCCATTGATTTGGGCATGCGAATCGTTGCCGCTCGGACTTTCTCGTTACTTACTGCGGGCGCATTATCATTCAAAACTTAGGACAAGTGGGTTTTTAACCCATTCTTTTGCATTCTAGCCCCCCTATAAGAAATATCGCTAACAGTTGGCTCCATGGGGGATAGAGTCATCCCTGTGATGCTCTAATAACACTTTTGCAGACTCAGTGCCTTTGTTGTTGGGCTATGGAGTCATTTATTAGTATGAAAAACAAAAACAGAAACAATATTTACGAAACAAAACAAAAAGAGCCGACTGTGGCTCACAAAAAACATTTTTTTAAGAAATGCCCATTAACTAGGTTGTTAAAAACTTCTTTGCCTTCCAAATCCTGCAGCCTGTAGGTATTGTTTGAAAATACTTCAAGGATCTTGAAAGGCCCGAACCAGAGGGCATCAAATTTACTGTTTTTGCCCTTTTCCTTCCTGGGTGCATCCCATTTGAGCACCAGATCACCTTGCTTGAATTCTTTCTTTTTGCTCTTCCTGTCAAAAGCCTGCTTGATCTTCTGTTGATGATTGTAGACTCTGTCCATGACCTATTCTCTGATCTGCTGCACTTCCACCATCTGATGAATCCTTCTGAGCACATGGTTAGGTTATCCTTCAAGGTCTTGGAGGAATTTGGCCACAGATAAGGCGAGTTGAGAAGGGAAAACGACTTCTATTCCATAAACAAGTTGGAAGGGAGAGATGCCCAGGGATTTCTTGGTTGTCACCCGATCAGCCCAAAGAGAAAATTTGAGCTTTGAGTCCCAGGCCCTTTTATTGTCCTCTAGTAGCTTCTTGATAAGCTTGATTAGGCTTTTATTGGAGGACTCTACCAGTCCATTTCCTTGAGGATAGTAGGGAGTAGAATGAATCAGTGAAATCTCAAACTGATCACAAAACTTGACCAGAGGCTCAGACCAAAAGGGAGAGGCATTATCAGTGACGATTCTACTGGGGCAACCAAATCTAGATATAATATCTTCCAGGAAGATGATAATCACTTTGTGGGAAGTGCTTCTGGTAGGGACAACTTCTATCCATTTGGTGAAGTAGTCGGTCGTAGTCAGAATCCAACGGTGCTGGCCACTTGAGGGAGGATGAATTTCCCCGATGAAATCCAATCCCCACTGCTGAAAGGGTGCCAAAACTACCATAGGCTTTAATGGCATGGATTTGAGCTGCTGCTTTCCTGAGAATTTCTGGCATTTAATGCAAGCTTTGATTTCCCTGCACACATTAGGAAATAAGGTGGGCCAGTAATACCCAACTCGGAGGATCTTGTGAGCCGTGGTCTTCCAAAAATGATGACCTCCACAGAGACTGCTATGGAAATCGAACATAACCTTCTGGGCTTGCTACGGGTTCAGACACCTTAGTAATACCCCCAGAGGGTCTTTCCAGTACAAAGTTTGGTCAATGAGGCAATATCTGACCGCTTTGAGCTTTAAATCTCTTGATTTACTTTTTTCCATCCCATCAGGTGGCTTTAATTCTTGCAGAAAATACAAGATATCTTTGTACCAGGCGCATGCTGCTAGTGGTAAAGTTCTTTGGGAACTCTTGTTGGATGAATTAGCTTGCTCGTTGATGAAGTTGATTCCCAAGGCTCTGCAATTGGATTCAGCCAGCAACTGGGCCAAACCCTGCCCCTTTACTAGCTTGGTGGGCTTAATCTCCAGATCAAATTCTAGGATCTTGGCGATCCATTTACCTCTCCTCCCATCTATGTCAGGCTGTATAAGAATGTCCTTCACAGAGGTTGAAGGGACATACACAATGATCTTTGAATGCAATACATAGACTCTGAAATCTTTGAGAGCTTTCACCAAGGCATAAGCCTACTTCTCCATAATCTCGTATCGGAGTTCTGCGTCTCTCAGCGCCTTGCTAAAGAAGGCAATAGGTTGCTCTTGCCCTTGATCATTTTTCTGCAACAAAACTGTCGCTACTGTATCACAGGAAACGAAAGAAAATATCAGAAAATCTTTTGAATAATCGGGACTGATTAGCACAGGTGCCTCAGTCAACGCCTTCTTTATTCGGACAAAAGATTCTCTGGGTTCAGAGGTCCATTTCACTTCATTCCCCTTCCTGAGAATGGCTGTGATGTGTTTCACCAGCTCAGCAAAATTTGAGACAAATCTCCTCAGAAAATTTATCCTCCCCAAAAAGGCCTGAACTTCCTTCTTAGATCTGGGAGGTGGCAGGGTCTGAAGTGCTTCTACCCTGTCAGGATCAATCCTTACTCCCTCTGCTGACACTATATGGCCTAACAGCTTTCCCTCTTTCATAGCAAACAATGATTTCTTGGGGTTCAGGTATAGACCAAACCTCCGACATTTCAAGAAAACCTTCTTCAAGTGGCAATAGTGCTCTTTGTCTGTCTTGGAGAAGACTGTGATGTCATCCAGATATATCACCACAAACTGGTCCTTCTCCCCGATGAAGGCTATGTCCATGGCCCTTTGAAATGTTGCTCCTACATTCATCAGCCCGAAAGGCATTTTGGCATACATGAATGTGCCCCAGGGAGTGGTGAAGGTTGTTTTTTCCCTGTCCTCCGGCATGACTGATATCTGATTGTAGCCATAGAAACCATCAATCATGGATATTATGGAAGCACCGATGACCTTCTTCAATATGTGCTCCATGTTGGGCAGGGGATAATTATCCTTCCTTGAGCTCCTATTCAGGTTTCTGAAATCAACACAGAGTCTGATTTCACCACTTTTCTTTCTTACTGGGACCAAATTGGCCACCCAGTCAGAATATCTCAAGGGGACAATGATCTGGGCATCCAACAACTTCTTCACTTCCCTCTCCATGATAGGTAGCAGCATGGGATTTATCTGTCTCAGCTTCTGCTTGAATGGCTTAGCCTCTTCTTTTAGTGGGATCTTGTGCTCAATGACTGATGTGTCATATGTCTTGAGGTCTTCGTAGGTCCATGCAAACACATCAACAAACTCCCTCAGCAACTTAGTATATTCAACCCTCTGCTCCTCGGTCAAACTCCTTGACAATTTGACAAACTTAGGCTCCTCTGGCATGCCTATGTTGCATTCAGCTCTGTCAGCCTCATCACCCAAAACTCTACCCTTTACCGCCACATCGTTCCCATAAAATAACCTTTCTAATGGGATTAGTCCTTTTGGTATGTGGTTACTTGGCAGCTGGATAATCTAGTGGTCAACAACTTTATTCAGCAACTCTCCAGGGTGATGATCAGGTTCTTCTTCAATGTCAGGATCATCATCTATGTGCAATGCAGAAAAGTCATCAACGGATTGAAGAAACTTTTTGATTTCCTGATCATCCTCAAATACCTTCCAATGCTTAACGTTTTCCGGTACAGAGGGTCTGTATTTTATTTCAACGTTGGATCCAACAATGGGCAGTGTAGGAACTTCGAGCAAACTAGCTGAGAAGGCTAAAAAATCGGCTGGAGCATTTTCTTCCCTGGGAATGAAAGAGATGTTAAAAGCCAGGAAGAAATTGTCAATTAGGTCACATACCATGTTCCTATAATTCTTGAGACAAGGATGCTTGGCCTGATAAACATTTTTGACCTGCTGGACAATCAGTTCTGCATCCCCAAACACAGCTATCTCCCTTATTTCCATTTCTTTTGCAGCTCTTAAACCCAGAACCAGAGCTTCATACTCTGCCACGTTGTTGGTGACTTCAAATTCCATCTTGTATGACAGAGATATGGTCTCTTGAGAAGGGGATATGAATACCACTCCGGCACCTGCACCTATACTGGAAGAAGCTCCATCAAAGAACATCTTCCAAACATAGGTGGTTGGAGGAGGCATCTCTTGATTGATAATGGGCTTCTTTCTGATTTGTAAAGGGGCCTCAGGGATCTCAGTGACCTGTAACAAGCTAGACCCTAAGTCAGTGTCAAGTGCAAAGATTTGGTGATTAGTGGGGTTTGCTTCATCACTGACAATGTAGGCTAGCTAGGCTTCTTTGTACAATCTCCTATGTTCCCCTCCAAAGACTGGAATGGTGGCATATGTTAGATCCATCTGTAATGTCCCTCCAAGTCTCTTAATCCAAGACCTTGACAACAACATGCCAAACTTGGGGGGAACATCAGCTACCACGATATCCATTACCATACTCTTCATGGGTAGCTGAAACAATGAAACTACCAGGTCCTTGATGACTCCCACACATTGTACCCTTCTGGAGTCAAAGGAATAGAGGTCATGATAGGCTCTGGTGAATTCTAATCCTAGCTCTTCCATGACGACTTTGGGCATGAGGTTATGAGAGGCTCCTGAATCCATCAAAAAATTGTGCAGTACTTTGTCATGTATGTTCAGAGAGGTGTAGAAGGGAGGGTATGAGTCATCTCTGTCTTCTACCATGGGGCCTAGGACAACTGCTGGCTTTTCATCTTGGAGGTTTATGAAGTCTGTATAAGGGCATGAGGCTTCAGATTTCAAAAGGTCAGAGAAGCGCTTTTTGAATTCACCATGTTTAATTAGCTCGGTGAGGGGCACATGGATTTTGATCTTTTGAATCTCATGCTCGAAATTAAAAGAAGATGTAAGATTTGGAATTTATCTAATTTCGGGAACATGATTTTGGACAATGGGAGAGAGGGGTTGGGCCTTCTTACCTCTGTGACTATCTTCTACCTCATTAGTAGGCTTCTCTACTCTAGTAGACTGCTCCGGAGCATTAGATGTTGTTGCCCTTTTATCAGATCTGAGGTTATACCTGCCTCGACCACCACTAACCTTGTCTCCTTTGCTCAATTCATTTAGCTGACTGCTCATCAAAGACTCCTCATATGCTGATTGGGTTAGGTGAGGGAAAGGGGGAGTGACTTCTAAACAGTGTATTTTAGGCTCAGGCTCGTCCGTTTCCCCTTCTTCTTCATCTTCCACAAAATTGTTCTGGAAGGGAGCCTGAATTCTTTGGTCATCCCTGTCTCTTTCCTTTTCTCTGTGCATAGTTGGAGGAGCGAAATTATTTGGCCTTCTGAAACATGCCCTGTTCTCGGTGATCTAAGGGCCCTTGTTCATTTGTTTCCTTTCCACTTTTAATCTCTCCATCTCTTCTTTCAGAAAGTTCATCACCTGGGTCAGCTCATTCGCTTGAGGGTGGGGCAGTGATGGGCCAGAAGTTGAGGCTTCTGATTTTCCATTTCTTCTGTCTGCATCGTCCTTGTTCCTTAGTCTGTCAGCTGCTAATATGTTGGATTCCACTTCTATAGCTTCATCTTGCATTTGAGCTAAGGAGGAGGCTCTTCTTTCTCTTAATAAAAGACAGAAATCAGGGTCAAATGCACCAGCATAGGAAATCTTAGCAGAGGCTTCAGAGGGCTTTACCTCTGCAGGAATATTGTTATACATCTTATTGAATCTTTTGGAGAAGTCAGAGATAGACTCTCCATCCATTTTCTTCAGAGACCCAAACTCTGTCATGTAATATATGTAATCTTTCTTATCTCCCCACTGCCTCAGGAAAACATTATCTAGGGCTTCAATTCCAGCGATAGATCCAGGGGCCAGTCCCCTGAACCATTTCCTCACCTCACCATCCAGAATATGGACAAAGACTCTCATCCAGACATCTTCATTTTCAATGTTCAAATTGTCTGCATAACTGTAGAAATCAGCCAGGTGCTCTTCTGCAGTTATGTCTCCTTCCCCAGTGAACTTGGGCATATATTTCAAGTAGTCTCCAACAGGGAGAGGATTCATGGGATGAGGTAGGATTAAGGGAGAATATCTAGCCGCAACTATGGCATCCATTCTATTTAGAGGGGGATTAGCACTAGCCATAGGAATATTAGGCGAAGGAGAACTTGGAGGAGAAGGAGTGTGATCGAGAGATGTCGGAAAAGAGGTTCTCGAAGGAGGCGATGGGGAAAATAGAGAGAGGTCTAAGGGACCTGAATGTGCAGATGCTTCTCTTTATGCAGCAGTAGCAATGAAAGGAGGGGTGGTGAGACCTTCCGAGGCCTGAGATCTATACTGAGGCACAACTTCCAGAGAGGGGGGAGCGACAAGGATCTCTCCCTCTGATACTAGACCAGGAGGAGAAAAATCAGCAAGAACACTCCTGAAATTCAGAGAACGGGAAACCTCAGAAAAAGGATAGCTAGAAAGTTGAGAACAAGAAAGTGGAGTCTTTACAGAAGGAGGTGGGGAAATACATGTTTGAGTGTTGAAGATTTCTCTTTGAGAGGACTTCCCATTTCTTCTAATCACCTCCATATTTTCTTCAGGTGTGGCCAGGGGCAGCTATGGATGGGACCGCGTGTGTCTGCCGCTGGAAGCCACAACTAATTTAATGGGTTCGCCGCAGTGGAGTCGTCACAATGGAGTCGCCAGGTGCATAGTAGCAATATTCAGTTTTGATTTCTGATGGAACTTCAGAATCAGTTGATCGTTGTCGTTCAATCCCGGGGGAAATATTCAACTTCATCCCCGGCAATGATGCCAGAAATGTTGGAGCCGGAAGTCACTCCTAGATTGCTTGCAGTAGCAGAGCCCGACGCCCATCAGTTTAATGTCACGATTTTCTTTAAAGAGGTGATCGAATGGAGGAAAACTCAGAACAATATCGTCTCAACTCATAAACTAGGCTAGACATGCATGGCCGAGTGAGGTCTTGATAAACTTCAAACAGTGAGTTGCAATAAAGGGTGAGTAGGGGGAAGACTTGCATGAGAAGAGTGCGAAGGTATATCATAAACATCAGGTTTGTAATAGACTGGAGAAGAAGGCATCCGAACACAAAATCCTTTTATATTCAAACACAAAAGACCAGAGAATACAATAATGTCACAACAAATCCTTTATCATAGCAAAATTGCAATAATCCACGCGAATCCTTCGAATGTGAACTCTCTGGCATGAGATGAAACATAGATGAAAAAGGAGAACTATTTGTCATAAACCAAGAAGTCTCAAACATAGAGGAATAAACAGGAAACCAGAATGTTTGCTGAAACTTTACAGTTGGGAGCTTAGCTCTACCATCGATAGATACCAAAATGGAAAAAATGCCTTCATATACTCAAACTAACAACAGCAACAAAATTGAGACGTAGCATTAAAAGCTTTGCGTCTGCATGGCTTCTGACAATTTGTAGCCGCGATCTTTGAATGGTCCTGCAACTTATGACAGTCGTGATTGATCTTCTGACAGTTTAATCGGTGAATTGACGTGCCTTTAATTCATTGCCGGACTTTCCCATTATGGCAGAGACGATGTCTAACCACCACCAACTGCTTCAATAACTGCTCCATCGGGATTGAGAACGGCCCGGCCAACTCGGCGCCTTTGGGATGTGGAGGGCCTCCCGCGCTGCCACTTGGGCTAACTGAATAACTTAAAGGATGGGTATGGAGGCCAACGCGGAAGGTGGGGCTCGAAAACAGGGTGATGGGGTCAGTCCGCAGGGGTGAAGCGATGAGGTGTCAGAGAGGCGACAGGGGATGAAACATGGAAAAATGATACAAGCAGAGTAGGCAGGAGAGTAGACATGACAGACGTAATTTAGTGGGAGGCTGATGTGGAGGGGAAGGGACACGTGGTAGGTGGTGAGTGGACGATGAGACAGGGAAAGGGCCACCTGGATGAAAGAGTGGAAGAGGACATATGACACACAGCAGCGGGGGAAAGGCAGTTCTGGAGGATGAAATGACGGGAGAAGGGCCCACACTGGCTAAATACAGGGCAACTAAGAAGGACACGGTTGTCCAAGCATTGTTGATTCGGGTGCGTCGATCTCGGCCGTCGGAAAGTTACATCTGCGATTCCAGACCCCCCCCCCCNGGGGGGGTCCAGAATTGCCTTTATCGTCATTGATCCGGGCGCGATGATTTGGACCGTTGGAGAGATGTGCCCCCGATTCTGGACCTCCCCCCCCTGGCTTAAAGGTAGAAAGGCAGGGGGGGTCCGGAATCCCATATGCGTCGTTGATCCGGGCGCGCGAATCGTTGCCGCTTGGAATTGCTCGTTACTTACCATGGGCGCATTATCATTCAAAACTTAGGACAAGTGGGTTTTTAACCCATTCTTTTGCATTCTAGCCCCCCTACAAGAAATATCGCTAACAGGTGGATAATTATAATTTGGGAATAGATGGAATATTGTTTCACAAGAACATAATTTTTGTTCCAAATTTCCAGGACTTGAAACATATGATTTTTCATGAAATGCATAATGTCCCTTATGCAGGGCACCCTGGATATCAGAAAACCATGGCAGCGATCAAGAGCCATTACTTTTGGCCAGGTATGAAGAAAGAGATCGCTGAATACATCGCTAGATGTATGGAATGCCAGAAAGTTAAAGTTGAGCATAGGCACCCAACAGGGTTGTTGCAACCTTTGCCCATTCCTGAATGGAAGTGGGAAGTGGTGACAACAAATTTTATTACGGGATTTCCCATAACAGGCAAGCTACATGATTCGATCATGGTGGTGGTGGACAAGCTTACAAAAGTTGCCCATTTTATTCCATTGGAAACTACTCACCAGGCAACAAATGTTGTTGATATTTTACTGAAGGAAGTGGCACGATTACATGGAATTCCTAAAACATTTGTGTTCGACAGAGACCCGAAATTCACCTCAAATTTCTAGAAAGGATTGTTCAAAGGATTCATAATGAATTTGAACTTTAGTACAACTTATCATCCTGAGTCTGATGGATAGAAAAAGAGGGTGAACAGAGTGATAGAAGACATACTGAGGATGTATGTGATGGACAAACCATCGAAATGGGAAGACTACCTGCACTTGGTAGAATTCACTTACAACAATGGGTATCAGGCATCGTTGAAGATGAGCCCATTTGAAGCACTTTATGATAGAAAGTGAAATACTCCAGTGAGTTGGGATAATCCAGCTGATAGGACAGTAGTTGGACCAAAGTTGCTCAAGGAGATGGAGGACCAAATGATAAAAAATAAGAAGAATTTAAAAATTGCCCAAGATAGCAAGAAAAGTTATGCTGATAAGAACAGAACCCGTAGGGAGTTCAAAGTGGGTGATCATGTTTTCCTGAAGGTGAAATCTAACAAGATTTCCCTGAAGTTGGGAAGCTATGCCAAGTTGGCAGCCAGATTTTGTGGGCCATTTGAAATCCCAGAGAGGTTTGGTCCAGTTGCTTATATGATTGCATTGCCTGCATCTATGTTTGTTCATAATGTATTCCATGTATCATTGCTAAATAAATATATACCTGATGCTAATCATGTTATTGATTGGAATGTGATTCAGGTGGAGTGAGAAGGCGCATTTCAAGTGCATCTGGTGCACATTTTGGATCGTAAAATCAAGCAGCTCCAGAATCGAGACATAGGGCTTGTAAAGCTCCAATGGACTTGGTATGGTCCTGAGAACGCTACTTGGGAGCATGAGGATGCAATGCGGACAGAATACCCGCATATTTTTGAGGAATTTTGAAAGTTTTTTTTGTATATGGGTATATGATGCACTGAGGACAGTGCATAAATAAGGGGAGGGTAATGTAATATACCTCGGTTGAACCCAATTGTAAATGTAATGTAAGTGTACTTAAGTTGGTGATATGTTTTGACAACATTTTGTAATGCACCTTTCATGGCATAGTGCACGCATGTACTGCACAGTAAAATGGTGTAGTGTACACATTCTCGGATACTGCGTTCAATAACTAAAGTGCGCACAGTATAGAGGTCAGTGAGCCTTGTGTATATGATATGTGTTATAGGCTGGTGAGCCATTTATCATAAGTTGGGATGCTTCTGTTTTGGAATTAGGCCAGAGCGCTTGAATGCTAAAGGCTAGTGTGCATGTTTTGTATATGTCTCATGATTAATATAAAATACATCGTTACGCACAGACTGACCATGATAAAAGAGATGGGGGAATGAACTCCACCAGTTAGGGAAAGGGAGGGCCAAAAGTTAATGGAAAGGGCTAAGCTAGAGAGCTTAAGCCAAAAAGGAATATTATATTAATATTTCTTAAAACATAAAGTATGGATAATTATTTTATCCTAAGTTCTAAAGTTGGGGACAAGTGGACCAAAGTAACTTCCCCACATGACAAGTGTCCAGTTGGGGACATGTAGACATATTGTGGGGAATTATATCATTTTGACACCTTCACCATCATTGGGACTGGGGATTCTGATGATCATTCTGGGGGATCATCCTCATGATCATTCTCTCCCATGGTTCCTTTCATCATTCAATCGACCAGTCAATGATTCCATGACCATTTTCACTCACACAGTCAGTTATCCTTCAGACATTCATTTCACTGTATATGAGCCTATTTCCATAACCATTTACGGTTGGTGTACCTGGTTAGCTTGAGAGTGGGATTGAAGAAGCAGGTTTTCAGGCCCATGGGAAATTGAAGAGGCGGGTTGTCAGGCCCATGAGCAATTCTCTGAGTGAGAGAATTGCTAGGAATTAATTTCCTGAAGGTGCTAAACTATAGCTATAGTGCTCTAAGACTTCCTGTACGACCTGTTGTTGAATCCCTAGAAGGAAAGTGGGGAAGCCGAAGGACTGTTGAGCAGAGAAGGGGCACACTTCCTTGGGTGGGATAGGCATGTGGGGAATGAGAGGTTGTAGGCTGTTAGTTGAGTGATCACCTGAGACAGAGTCTTTCCTATTGTCTATGAGCCTTTAGCTTGGTTAGGAACCCCTTTACCCAGGTGGAGTTTAGTCCCAGCTCGGGGTGACTCACTGTTGAGAGTGATAAACAGTGTAGTCTAAGGCTGGGAGGTTCGTGGATGGTTTGCACACAATTGGTGATAATATTTCCAAGATAAGTACCAATCGTCTGATAAATTTACATGTTGCATTGTTATTTATCTACTTATGTTACAGTTTATCATATGTGTGATTATAATTGTCTGTATGTTTATGGGTATTTCCCTGTATATGCTGCATGTCTGTGTTTACCATTATTTCGGTATGGAATCGTATATTTACAGAATGTCATTGTTTGTTTACGTTTATATGTAAATCTTCTGTAAGAGTTCTGTATGTATATGTTATAATTTCATGTAGTTTGAAGAGAAAACTTATGTGCCATAGCTCAGTTGAATACTGGGTATGCTACAATATGTTTTGTAGCGAGAGAACGAAAGTGTTCCCTCATGTAGCCTGGCCCTTTGAAGGTTGGGAATGTTACAAATATGTTTTCAGATCTAAGTAAAGCATTTGAGTAGTGGCATGGCCCGACCATGGGTGGCCAGAGACGTTACAGGGACCGCCCATCATCAAGGAGGACACGTGGTAGCAGATGAGGAGTTTTTCAATTTTAGGAATCTAGAGCACAAAGGAAGTTGTTTTCAAAAGTTGTGAAATGAGAAATCACAATATGGTCTGAGCCATTGGATCAAAGACTAATCTAGACTGTCAATCCAAGAAGGACACATGGTGAGAGATCAACATTTCGTTGACTGAAGGGTCAAAGGAAGGAGGTGCTCTAACCTCCAAAGTTACAAAATGTGAAATGATTTGGACCGTTGGATCACCAAAATTTTGGACTATTTTTCTGACAAGAGAAGCGCTTGAATGTTTGGGTCATGGTCATAGCCAAATTCACATCGTCGAAGGATGAAGGGAGGAGCTAGCACACTACCAAGCTCCATTTCAGATTTTTATGAATCGAGAAAGCCAAGGTGATTCACACTTGACCACCCAAAATGCGAAATTATGAAATGACTATTGGTTAGGCACTTGGTCACCTCCAGTGGTCATGTGAAAGGAAGGGGCTTAGCCAGAAGAGCTAGAACCCACTATGCAGTTTTTCACAGAAAGGGAAAAAGGCGCCAAGAGCATTAGTGTGCGAAGGATCTATGGGGAACTGCCAGAAAGCACTGATTGTTTCGGCATAGAGAATTCAAAGAGGCTTCAGGGTGATCGACAGAGAAGACAAAGAGTCTTGACTGCCAAAGAGGCTAATGAATCTCATCATAACGGGCACTGATGATGATCTCACAAGAAATAGAGCTTCCAGAGAAGCTGAAGAGTCTCGAGGTATATTTCATTGGTATGCAGACTCATCATAGAGATGATTGACAGATGGAAAAACATCAAAGACTATAGCTACCAGAGAAGCCAAAGAGTCTCGGGATAACGACCATGAATGAAGAACAAAATCAGTGTAATCGCTAGAGGGGATGAAGAGTTAGTTGTATGATCTAGCAGAGGACTTGGGATTATAAATATATGTAGAACAGAGAAGAGGATGTGGCTATTGTTGAGAGTGATTCATGCGGGTAAAAGTAGACTGTGTGCATCAGTTGAAGGAGAGAGAAGAGGCGTAGCACATAGAATAGAAATGCATATCTAAGAAAGAAAGAGGAGGCTGAGGTGCATGTGCCAGAGACAAAGAAGAAGAATAGAAAGCTCAAAGAAGAATGAGAGTAGGAATACATTGATGCAGGTAGAGCATATCAATGAAGCAATACAGTGATGAGACTGGTAAGCTATAGGTAAACACTATATAACTGTAATAAGTTTTAGTAATGAACTTTTCATATTTCAAGGTGGTTGGGAGATGCTAGGGAGGATTGGTGTCCTCAGAGTTTCAAGTGGGTTCTTGAACATAGGGAGTTGTAGCTTCCAACTGGTTGCAGCCAGAAAAACCAGGGTGGCATGGTGGTGCAAGGGAGAACTGTTGTTCTCTGCTATACAGGTTTGTTCCTGTGTGACTGGAATTTGGTGCTTCCATCCAGTTGGTGCTGGAACACTTAGGGAGTTGGTGCTTCCTTCTAGTGGGTGCTAGAGAATCTAGAGAGTAGGTGCTCTCAACAAGTAGCGGCTTGCAAAACAGAGGTGGTAGTCTCATTATGAGTTGGTTCTCATAAGAATGATAATGTATAGAAAATAATTATCATATCAAGAAGAAGAGGTTTTCTCCCTTTATTGGTTTCCTCAAGAAATATCTGTCTCTGTATATTTCATGTGTGTGATTGATGTTGAATATTCTATTGCTGCATTATTGTGATTGTCATTGAGTGTTCTGTAAAGAGTTTAAATGGGTATAATTGTTTAAGCACAGTAACAACCGATTCACCCCCCGCCCTCTCAGTTGTCCAACAATTGGTATCAGAGCTGGTTCCTTTTATCTAAAGGTAGATTAGTAAGCTTAAACATGTCAAGCCATGAAGGAACTTCAACCAATAAGGCCCCCATGTTCAATGGAACAAACTTTGCCTTCTGGAAATTAGGATGAGAACTTACATAATGGATTTAGGTGCAGATGCCTGGGATGTGGTAGAGACTGGTTATGTAAAGCCAGTTGTACTAGCTAATAAGGATGACAAGATAGAGTTCAGCTTCAATGGTAAGGCTATGAATTCTAGTTTGAGTGGGCTTATAGAAGCAGAATTTGTAAAAGTTATGAACTTAGAAACTGCCAAAGAAATGTGGGACAAACTCATTAGCAGTTATGAAGGTAATGAGAAGGTAAAGGACACCAAGCTTCAAACCTACAGAGTACAGTTTGAACAACTAAATATGAAAGAGGATGAAACTGTTGGGAAGTACTTTATGAGAGTTGAAGAACTAGTAAATGCAATAAAAGCACTTGGTGAAAAAATTGAGGAACCCTCTTTAGTTCAAACAATTTTGAGATCTCTACCAGATAGGTTCAACCCGAAGGTATTTGCTATAGAAGAACTTAATGATATAAAATCTTTGGCTTTTGATCAAATTCTAGGAACATTGACTGCATATGAAATGAGGATAGGTAAAGATAAACCCACCTCTAGAGAAGAATCATTTAAAGAAGATAAGGATGAGGATTTTGAGCCTAATGAAATTGAACCAAAATTTGTGAGAAGACTAAAGAAAGGATCGGGAAAGTATCAAGGCAAGTTTCCCTTCAATTATTTTAACTGTGGAAAGATAGGTCACTTTGCATCTAAGTGTCCACAAAATAATTAGGATCAGAATTCTAAAGGTGAAAAGAAGTACAAATGCAAAATATTTGATAAAAAGAAAAGTTTATGCATAAACAATGATGACTCTTCAAAAGACACAGATAGTGACTCTTCCTATGAAGATAAGATAAATGAATTATGCGTATGGCCAAAGAGGATTATGATAATAAAATCATAGGAAGTGATGCTAATGATGAAGAAGATTTGGTTGATATGGAAGGTGAACTAATTAGTGCCTTAGAAGAAATTGACAGACTCAGACACAAGAAAAGAAAACAAAAAACAATTGTAGATGCAGTTTGAAAATAATGATGAAGAATTTGCCTTGCTAAAGGTGGATTTAGAAGAGGCAAAGAAAATAGAGGAAATTCTGAAACAACAATTATCAGAGAAGAAGGAAAGATGTGAAGCTTTGGAGGAAGAGGTAGTAAAGACCAAAAAAGATATGGAGAATTTCAAAGAATTGTATCTACAAAATCTTCCAAGCATTAAATCCTCAGAAGCATTAACCACCATTATGAATAAGGAAATGAATCCAAATTTGAAAACTGGTTTGGGTTATGAAGAAGGATCAAGTTGTAGTCAGCAAAGCAACAAAGATTCCATCAAGTTTTTCAAATTTACAGTCATTGACAACAAAAAATATGGAGAAACAAAGGAAGATAATCAACCGCTAAGGAAGAGTGAAAGAAAAAGTACCAGAACTGAAACTGTAGAACAAATAAATCGACCTGCTCAAAGAAGACAACCATTTTCCAGGTACAAAGGATTTTTCTATGGATATTTTTTTTTTCTGTTCTAACTTTGGTCACAAAGTTGTAAACTGTTCTTTAAGAGTTAGATATCAGAAATCAAAACACTCAAGGAATAGATATCTTCCACAACAAAGAATGAGACGACCAAGTAACAAACAATCACAGACTACGAATCATGTGATGGTTGGAAAAGGGCACATGTTAAGCATAAAAATTGTTATGATCCTTTATTCAATGAACTAGAATGTTACACCTGCCATAATTTTGGACATAAAGCTACAGACTATCGCTTAAGGAACTACGCGCTAGATTTGAATCCTTCTGCTGAAAATGTCAAGGTTTGGAAGAAGAAAGAAAATGACAAGTGTGGACTAGTGAAAGCAAATCAGGAAATGTAAGCTTTGGAAATGATGCTCCAGGTAAAATCAACGGTAAAGGGATGGTAAGTTTAAGTAATGGAAAAGGAAAAGATCAGGATGTTCTTCTTGTAGATGGGCTGAAGCATAATTTACTCAGTGTAAGTCAAATGTGTGATAGAGGATGTGAATTGGTGTTCACTTCCAAGGATTGCAAGATAAAGTCTGTAAACTCAGAACAAGTTGTGGATAAAGGCATAAGGACAAATATCAATGTATATGTGTTGAAAGAAGATACAGAAGAGTGTCATCTAAGAAAACATGATGAAAGTTGGTTATGGCATAGGAGACTTGGAAATCTAAACTTTGACCACTTAATCAAGATAAAAAATATTGAGGCAGTAAAATATCTTCCAAGAATATCAAAGCCACAAGATTTTGTGTGTAAACCCTGTCAAGTAGGAAAGCTAACCAGGACACAGTTTAAATCCAAGAGCTCTAATTCAAAAGAGAAACCACTCCAATTAGTTCATACGGATTTATGTGGACCATCAAGAAAGGAAGGCACAGGGAAGGAAAACTATTTTATGCTGATCATTGACGATTACTCTTGACTTACTTGGGTTTCTTTTCTCAAAGAAAAAATTTAAGAGTTTGAGAAATTTAAAATATTTAAGGATTTAAATGAGAATCAAACATGCAAGAGGTTAAAGGAAGTAAGACCAGATAGAGGAGGAGAATTTATGTCAAGTGAGTTCAAGGAATTTTGTGATAAACATGGGATTAAGAGAGAATACACAATCCCAGGAACTCCACAACAAAATGGAGTAGTTGAGAGGCAAAATAGAACAATTCAGCAAATGGCTAGGTCAATTATGAATGATAAGAACATTGGTCAAGCCTACTGGGTAGAAGCAATACACACAACAATCCTTGTTCTTGACAAATCCCACCTCATACCACACAGTGACAAGACACCTTATGAACTATGGTATGGAGGACCTGCTTCAATCAAACACTTCAAAGTCTTTGGGAGTAAGTGCTACATAAAAAATAATAGTGAGAACCTTGGAAAGTATGATGACAAGGCTGGTGAAGGCATCTTCTTAGGGTATGCTACAAACAATAAAGGATACAGATGCTATAATAACATGTTGCATAAATTGGTTGACTGTATTGACATAAAAGTTGATGAAGGAATTCCAGTAAGAGAGGTGAACAATATTGAAACAACAACAAAGGATATAGATGAAGTTGAAGCTAAACAGGTCCAAGAATCAGAACAAGAAGACTCTGAGTCAGATGAAGATGAAAATACTCAGGGAAACTCAAATCAACAGACAACATCAAATTCTTCTTCCAGAATTACTCAAAAGAATAATCATGCAAGACAGATAATTGGTGAAAAAGACAAAGGTGTACAAACCAGGAGAAGGATAACCAAAAACACTGAGAAATCACATATAGCCTTCATATCCGTGGTGGAACCCAAGAAATTCAATGAGGCCAATAAATATGTAAATTGGTTAAAATCAATGAATGAGGAATTGGACTAGATTGAAAATAATGACACTTGGGAACTTGTTCCTAGGCCAATAGATAAAAATGTAATAGTATCAAAATGGGTCTACAAAAAATAGATGAACGAGAAAGGAAATATTGTAAGAAATAAAGCATGATTGGTCTATAAAGGGTATTCTCAAATAGAAGGACTGGATTTTGATGAAACATTTGCGGCTGTAGCAAGATTAGAAGCTATTAGAATGTTTCTTTCCTATGCTTTTCATAAACAATTTAAAGTTTATCAAATTGATGTCAAGTCAGCTTTTCTAAATGGATATCTAAAACAAGAAGTTTATATGGAACAACCAGAAGGTTTCCAACTGTCAGATAAACCTGACATTGTCTGTAAGCTGGAGAAAGCCTTATATGGGTTGAAACAAGCTCCTTGTGCCTGGTATCATAGTCTGGATATGTATCTACAAGACAAAGGGTTCAAGAGAGGAATAGTTGACATCAATCTATATATGAAAATAGAGGGTAATAATTTTATCATTATGTTGGTCTATGTAGATGACATCATCTTCGGTAGTAATAATGCTTCACTGGTAAAATGGTTTTCTTATGTTATGTAGTTTGAATTTGAAATGTCTATGATAGGGGAATTGTCATTTTTTCTTGGTCTACAAATTACTCAGAGGTCTGAAGGAATATTTCTTTCTCAAGAAAAATATCTAAGAGAAATGTTGAAAAGGTTTCAAATGGAAGATTCTAAACCTATGATCACACCTATGGTCATTGGATGTAAGTTAAGAAAGGATGATGATTCACCTGATGTTGATAAGATTTCATATAGGTCTATGATAGACAACCTATTGTACATCACAACATCCCGTCCAGATATAATGCATTCTATTGGAATGGTAGGAAGGCATCAGGATGCACCTAAATAAAGTCATTTGTTAGCTGTCAAAAGAATATTTAGATACTTGAAAGGAACAATGGACTATGTCCTATGGTATCCTAGGAATCAAAATTTTAAATTATCAGTCTATTCTGATGCTGACTCGACTAATTGTGTGGATGAAAGGAAAAGCACGAGTGGAGGTGCATTCTTCTTAGGAGATTCTCTAGTAGCGTGGTTGAGAAAGAAGAAAGGTTCCATTTCTTTATCAACTACAGAAGTTGAATACATTGAAGCTGCCACCTGCTGTACCCAAGTATTGTGGATGATTTAGACACTTGCATACTTGGGGATAAATTATACTGCACTGATTCAAATCCATTGTGATAATACCAGTGCAATTAGTGTGTCAAAGAATCTTGTCTTCCACTCCAAGACCAAGCATATACCCATCAAGTATCACTTCTTGAGGGAACAAGTAACCAACTCTGTGGTTTCTTTGCATTATATTCCATCCAAAGATCAGATTGTTGATATCTTCACTAAACCGCTTGCACAATATCAGTTTGAGTATCTACGCCAGAAGTTGGGTGTGACCTCACTGCAGACCTAAGAGGGTACATCCTGTCAAGGGGAGTTTGTGTTGGTTGAATATCTGATACCTCCGAAGAATACTGCAACAACTTAGGGGGAGCATGTTCTCTTTGACATTGATGTCAAAGGGGGAGAAAATGTGTTCTGGATGCTATAGTTGGGATCTAAGTAGAATAGTGCAGTTGGTCAAGGTTGCCATGAATTACAAAGGGGGAGATTGTTGGCCTCTTCACTGGTCGAGTGTGCTTGTCATTGATGGCAAGATCAGAGTATGCATCGATGGCACAAGAACAACAATGATGTTGATAAGGATATAGGCAGAGTGTGCATGGAAAGCAGAACAGTGAAGATACAAAAGAGCAAGCTCAGAAGAGATAGTACAGTCGAGGTCCAAGAGAAGGACTCATAATAGGAGTAAAGGTCGAGACCATGGAACACTTAGAAAATATTCTAAGTCAAAGAGAACAAATCTCAGGCGTCAGATCTAAGCACGAGGATCGATCGTCGTTGGATCTAGAAGAACGTGCATGACCTTTAAGTGCAAGGTGAATCGGTCTTACAAAGTATCTAAAGTAGGGGGACCGTCCATCATCGAGGAGGACACGTGGTTGCAAATGAGGAGTTTTGCAATTTTGGGAGTCTGGAGCACAGAGGAAGTTGTTTTCCAAAGTCGTGAAATGGGAAATCCCGATATGGTCTGAGCTCTCAAATCGAGGACTAATATGAAACGTCGATCGAAGAAGGACACGTGGCAAGAGATCAAAATTTCTCTAACTGAAGGGTCAAAGGAAGGAGGTGCTCTAACCTCCAAAGTTGCAAAACGCGAAATTGCGAAGTGATCTGGACCGTTAGATCACCATAGTTCTGTACCATTGATCTTACAATTGAAGTGCTTGAATGTTTTGGTTGTGGTCATGACCAAGGTCAAATCATCGAAGGATGAAGGGAGGAGCTAGCATGTTGCTAAGCTCCATTTCAGAGTTTTTAGAATTGGTAAAACCAAGGTGACTCACAGTTGATCACCTGAAATGCAAAATTGTGAAATGACTATTAGTTAGGCACTTGGACACCGCCGGTGGTCATGTGAAAGGAAGGGGATTAGCTAGAAGAGCTAGCACCCACTGTGCAGTTTTTCGCAGAAATGGAAAAAGGCGCCAAGAGCATGAGCACGCGGAGGATCTCTGGAGAACTGCCAGAAACCACTCATTGTTTTTGCACAGAGAATTCAAAGAGGCTTCAGGGTGATCGATAGAGAAGATGAAGAGTCTCGACTGCCAGAGAGGCTAAGGAATCTCAACAGAATAGGCACTGATGATGATCTCACAAGCAACAGAACTGCCAGAGAAGATGAAGAGTCTCGAGGTATCTGTCACTGGTATGAAGACTTATCATAGAGACGATTGATAGATGGAAAAGCATCAAATATTGTAGCTTCCATAGAAGCCAAAGAGTCTCGGAATAACGAATAACAAACTCAGTGTAATCGCCAGAGGGGATGATTAGTTAGTTGTATGATCTGGAAGAGGACTTGGGATTATAAATATATGCAGAACAAAGAAGAGGATGTGGCTGTCATTGAGAGTGATTCATGTGGGTAAAAGTAGATTGTGTACAACAGTTGAAGGAGAGAGAAGAAGCATAGCACATAGAATAGAAATTCATTTCTGAGAAAGAAAGAGGAGGTCAAGGTGTGCATGCCAAAGAGAGAGCATAAGAACAAAGAGATCAAAGAAGAATGTGAGTAGGATGACATTGATGTAGGCAGAGAATATCAGTGCAATAGTACTGTAATGAGATTGGTAAACTATATATAAACACTATATCTCTGTAATAAGATTCAATAACGAAGTTTTCATATTTCAGGGTGGTTGGGAGGTGCTAGGGAGGATTGGTGTCCTCAAAGTTTCAAGTGGGTGCTTGAACACAAGGAGTTGTAGCTTCCATCTGGTTGCAGCCAGAAAAACTAGGGTGGCAGGTTGGTGTAAGGGAGAATTGTTGTTCTTTGTTATACAAGTTGGTGCATGTGTGACTGGAAGTTGTTGCTTCCATCCAGTTGGTGCTGGAACACTTAGGGAGTTGGTGCTTCCTTCTAGTCGGTGCTAGAGAATACAGAGAGTAGATTCTCTCAGCAAGTAGCAGCTTACGAAACAGAGGTGGTAGCCTCATTATGAGTTGGTGCTCATAAGAATGATAATGTACAGAAAATAATTATCATATCAAGAAGAGGAGGTTTTCTCCCTTTATGGGTTTCCTCAAGAAATATATGTTTCTGTATATTTCATGTGTGTGATTGATGTTGAATATTCTATTGTTTCATTATTGTGATTGTCATTGAGTGTTCTATAAAGATTTTAAATGGTTATAATTGTTTAATATTAGTAACAACTAATTCACCCCCCCCCCTCTTAGTTGTCCAACAGGTGTTTCCCGAGAACACATCCCTCACACACTCCCTTGGAGAAATGGATGTCTAGTAGACCACCCAACAATCTGTGATTGCTAAGTTGTTGCATGTATCTAAAATTCAAATGTCCAAACCTTTCGTGCCATATCATACTACTTTAATCAACATGACTAAGTTGTAAAGCATAATCAGGTTCAATGAATTCAGAAAATGTATACAATCTAGACTGATGATCTACCTCACCGATAGCAACCCTGGAGTTGGTTTTCATTTCGTAGATGTCCATGAAATTTGGTGTGAATATAAATTTATTTCCAGTGTCGGAATTTTTCATTCGATACATGGAGAGAAGGTTGACAGAAATTTTGTGAACATGCAATACATTCTCGAAGATTCCATTGGTGAGTTCAAACCTTCCTTTGCCGGTGACTTTTACAGAAGAGTTGTCTCCCATCAGAATAGGAGGACGTTTGTATGCATCCAAAGAAGAATAAAATTCTTTTGAGGCATCCATGTGATGTGATTCTCATGAATCTATGATCCAGGCATCGGGAGAGAAGTTGATGGAAATCAAGGCATGGCTAGAATTGCCTTTCTTGGAATTCAGGTCTTCTAGCTTCTTCTTCTTGACACCCTCGGGGATGCGATCTCCAAGGTTGTTTTACTAAATTATTTGAGACATCATATATATATGGTTTTGCATGCATGCCGATTCTGGATGGAATCCTTTATGGAAGTATGAGCATTTCTCCCCTTTTCTTCCCTTTTCCCTTTTGGATCCGAAGGCATCGGTGAAGGTTTTTATGTACCCTTCCTTCTTTGGATGTGCATGAGATTTTTTTATATATTTATCTTTATATTTATGATATTTTTGGCTTCCATCATTCAAACTGAGTGCATGCACCCTTGGGCCTTTGATTGTTCCCATGTTGATGAGCTTGGTTTGCTCTTATGTCAGGGATTCGATAAAGTCCTCAAGAGAAGGCATCTTCCAAGGGGCTCTGGAGGAGAATCTGATAGAAGGAAATGTGGATATGAATATAGAGAATTTAGGACCAATATTGGAGAGAATGGTGAGAACCATTTGTTTCTCCTCCTTCAATTTATCAACCCTACAAGCTTTGAGTTGCGACAGTAAATCCTTGAATTTTGTAAAGAAATCTTGGATATTGTCGAAGATTTTTGGATCCAATGTGAGCAACTCCACCTCCAGCATGTGTCCCCTCATGTCATCCTATTTTCCAAAGAGACCTTCCAAGGTGGTCCAGGCTTCATTAGGAGTCTTACAGGAAGATATGTGAAAAAGGAGATCGGGAGAAATAAGACTGTAAATTCTTTCGAGTGCCTCATCCATGCAATTTAAGTACTTGGATTTTTCTATGGCTGATGTCAATTCTGTATCTGTATTCAAGGTTAACCTATACAACCCTCTAGTTTGAATATGTATGGCTATTTTATGCTTCCATGCAAAATAGTTGTAAGGTGTAAGAATGAATTCTTTTTGGAAATCCATCTTTCCGTTGTCTTCAATCTTTTGTACCTACAAAAAATATTGGTGTAGTTTTTTCTTAGCAGTTCGTCAGATATGATACCATGTAAATGTGTTGAACCTACACAAAATAGATCCATCTAAAAAATTATACACACATTTGCAGAGAGAATAGGAGAAAGAAGAAGGAGAGAAAGAATGAAAGAATTATCATTAAGTGTTGTGAATGATGAATAATTTACACATGATATATTCTGTATAGCTCAATGAGTGCACACTGGAGGAGAACCAATGCTCCATAGTGGTGGTATAGAGTGATCTGGACACACACCAACAGTTACGGGAGTGAACTTCCACCTAGTCTAGTATGTCATGTAGTTACAGGAGTGAATTGCCACCTAATTTAGTTACCTAATCAACTAGTCTTCAGTTAACTAACTGAACAGAGAGTAGTGAGGAGTTAACTCAGGGAATCAAGGCGAATGTGCTAGTCTGGTGATGATACCAAGTCAAGGTTGAATTATCAAGGTGATGATCCCAATGTTTCATGGTGACAAAACCAATGTAGTATCTAAACTCAACTCAACTAGTCAAACTAAAGTGTCAATTGAAAGAGAATATTCTCCAAGTGGAATATTCTCCCCTAAAATATAGGAGACTGGATAATGAATAATTATGACTAATAAACAAGGAAAAAACTTAGGAAAAAGAAATTCTAGGTGTGTGTGAAGTAACTCCAAAAATGGATGAATTGGATAACTTGTATGAAAAACCCTCGATGTCCTATAAGGTATTTCTAACGAAGATATTATTTAATATGAAGATGTCAGAAGGTGGATTTGTTGCAGATCATTTAAATGAATTTAATAAAATTACTAATAAAATAAGTTTTGTAAAAGTGGACTTTGATGATGAGGTCAGGAATCTTCTAATATTTTTGTTGAAATATTGTAACCGCAAAGAGTATTCTTATTATTATTGATATTTTATTCATAGGATCAATCCCCATTGTGGATTGATCATGCCGAATATTGTAATAGGACCAAATCCCCTTTTGCGGATTGGTCAAAAGACAATTGTAATAGGCAGACTAAGAAGTCATCCCCAACAGTTAATTAAGAGACCCAAAAATATAATAAAGGCGGGTTTACCCACCCAGATTGAGAAGTCGACACTGCCAGTGAAGAGACACTTCACACATGCCAGAACTTGTATAAATAAATGAGGCTAGCACCTCATTTGAACATAACTCACTTGCTTAGTTTGAGAGACAAGTTCTGATCTGTTACCGACAAAGGAGAGAGAGAGAGTGGCACATATCTTGGAGAGGACTTTCTGTTTTAGCATAGAGATCTCTTGGCATTGTATTGGCTATCTATATTAAGGAAGTTTTGTTGGGTTTTCTTCCCCTAGAGGGTTTCCTAGGATAAATGTTGTGTCTCTTGTGAATGTGTATTTCTCAATGATCTTGTTCTTATGTTGCTATTATCTATTGAAATGCAAAGAACTATAATAATGGCATAAACATTAACATGGTTTCAGAGCCAAGTTGAAGGAAGAATATTTCGCAAGAGGAAAAACATCACTGTTGCAGTGCCTGCAAATTAGGGTTTTTCAAAAGTGAATCTTTTCAGCCCTAAAACTATCTAGAAAGTTGCACCCTCCCCTAAGGATCAATTTGGCATCATCAGCACACCTTTTTAGTGGCCGGATCTCCTGGAAAGTGAAACACTAGTTTCACAAAGTACCAGAAAACCAGAGTACTAGAAGTACCAGAAGTACCAGAGTACCAGAAGTACCAGAAAACTAGAAGCACCAGTCCGGAAATCCACATATCAAGTTTGAGGGGGTGAAAGTTGGATTTTCGAAATTCTGACTACACCGACATACTCGCCTCAACTCAACACATCTATTCCCTGGATTGGAATTTCAAAATTTGAAGTTTGAAAACTTAGGGTTTCCTCATAATACCCTAAGTTCCAGTTGCAGTTGCAGTCGTAGAACCAGTTGAAATCACCCTTTAAGTTTTCTCAAGAGTTAGCAATGATTACCGTTGCTACCAGATGGAGCCACTACCTGCAAATGATATCAGAGGTATGTACTTACATATGTTTAATGGTTAAACCCTAAAGAGTATTTGCAGGAGAAGGGATCTCTTGCCATAGATCCAGAAGGATCTCAAGATCCAACACATTCAAAGGAATGATGCAACCCAGGTGTGATGATTCTGATATGAATCTATTTGTCATGAAATTATCTTGATCAATATTTCATGTTGAAGCTATGATCAAATTATTAGAAGGTTTAAAAGATGATCATAAATCTTATCCTCTAACCTAACCTTCTGTCAAGATAGCGTATTGTCTTAGTACAACAGATAGGTTGAAGAAAGCACTCGTCACTTGAGTGAAGGGGACTTGGAAGAAAAGAAAGCCCTCATTCTTGAGGACAAGGCTCTAGGTTTGATTAATCAAGATTAATAAGATTCAAAGGTACACATGACAAGTTGATGACTATAGTTGAAATAACAGTCATCGTAAAGTATTATACTTGATAGCGTGTGAGCATATAGAGGTAAATACTTTGCCTGATACAACTAACACCTCCTCTAGGAGAAACCTCGTGTGTTGGTTCCAGGTTGCCATGGAAGAATGCTTGGTCACAACACTATGAGAGTGTTGACCTCATTTCGTATTGTATTCCTTACCTTTAATCTTTGCTTCAGATAAATTATAAGTGATAGCTTTAAAGGAGCTACTATGATGATTGTTCGTGCTATTGCTTTATATTATCAGAAGGATATTATTCTTGCTTTTTGTTTTGTTGACCTTGATCCAGGTCACATGAGGAAGCTATAGTGAAGGTTTCAGAAGGAAACGTGATAAAGGAGAGACCATAAATGAAGCAAACATCATTGGAAAAGAAGAAGGTGGCTCGCATAAACTAAAAAGTCATTCAGAAGTTGTCATGACCATTGAAGAATCTTGGCATAGAAGATTAGCTCACTTCAACTACAAGGTGCTACCATACATATGAAAAGCGGTCACGGGTTTACCAGAACTCAAAGGTGACCATGAAGGCATATGCAATGGATGTGCACAAGGGAAGAAAATCAAGAAACCATTTCCGAAGAGGGACAACAAGAAAAAAGGAGTCCTAGAACTCATTCATTCAGATATGTGTGGCCCAATGCCATCATCCTCCATTAGTGGGTATGTATACTATGTATCATTCATTAATGATTATTCTCATAAGACCTAGATATATTTGAAGTGTTCAAAAAATTCAAGGAATTCAAAAGCCTTGATAGAGAACCTCTCTGTAAGGAAGATTAAGATACTTAGGTCAGATAATGGAGGAGAATATACCTCAAAAGAGTTTGTGAATTTCTATAAAGATGTTGGGATCCCCAACAAAATGGTGTAGCTGAACGAAAGAACAAAACCATGCTGGAAGCCGTGAAGATCAAGATCTTCCTATGTGCTTATGGGCAGAAGCAGCAATGACAATTGTTTATGTGTAGAATTGATTGTCCCATAGTGCACTTGGGCTCAAGACACCTGAAGAGATGTTCACCGGAAAGAAGCCAGAGGTAAGCCATCTCAAAATATTTGGCTGTCCAATGTTTATTCATATACCTAAAAGAAAAGAGAAACAAGTTGGACCCTTCAGGAAAGAAGGGAATATTTGTGGGATACTGTGAGGTCTCCAAGACCTTAAGAATCTATATACCAAGTCAACATCACATTGAGATCAACAGGGATGTGACCTTTGATGAAGATGCATTGCTCAAGAAATCTAAACTGTGCCAGCTTGAAGAGGTATATGAAGAGGAACCCGTAATCCCCAATACTGCAATGAGGAAGGTTCCCAAAGCTGCAGAACCAATGAGGGAAGCCGTAACTTCCCCTGATGAGGAACTTCTAGAAGACCATGATATATTATAAGTTCAAGAACCTCCTCAAATGACCTTCTCCCATAAAAGAAAGCCTACTTGGGCAAGAGAGCTTATTCGAGATGGAGAGAAGTATGGTGTTCCAGAAGGAACCTCGAGACAGGTGAAAAGACCAAAGCCATTCTCCAGTTACACAGCTTTGATGTGTGATCTCCTAGATGAGGAGTCTACCTTCTTTCAAGAATCCATTCAAAAGAAGGAATTGGTAGATGCCATGATAGAGGAATACCCATCCATAATAAAGAACGATGTATGGGAAATAGTTCCCAGACCAAAAAGTAAGGATGTGGTATCATCAAAATGGCTCTTCAAAATAAAACATGTTGTTGATGGAAGTATTGAGAAATATAAAGCAAGATTTGTTGCTCGTGGCTTTTCCCAGAAAGAAGGCATTGACTATGAAGAGACATTCTCTCCTGTAGCCAGATACACTTCAATTAGAACCATCATAGCTCTTGCAGCGAAGATGAAATGAATGTTGCACTAGATGGACGTGAAGACAACCTTCCTGAATGGTGTTATCGAAGAGGAAGTGTATATAGAGCAACCCCAAGGATTTGAGGTTGAAGACAAGAAGTCTCATGTCTGCAGATTAAAGAAAGCCTTATACGGATTGAAGCAAGCTCCTAGAGCTTGGAATGGCTGTATAGACAATTTCTTGACAATCTTGGGCTTTACCAAGAGTAAAGTTGATTCAAATATCTACTTCAAAATTATGAACGATGAGACAGTAATACTATCGATGTATGTGGATGACTTATTCTTAACTGGAGAAGAAAATCTCATCACCGAATGTAAGAAGAGACTCGCTTCAGAATTTGAGATGAAAGACCTCGGCCTAATGCACTATTTCCTAGGTCTTGAGGTATGGCAGAGTCCTGAGAGGATCTTCCTTAACCAAGGGAAGTACATGGTTGAAATATTAAAAATATTCAATATGCTAGAATGCAAGCCCATGGAAGCGAAGTGGAAGTTGTTGTTCGATACGTCATCAGAATTGATTGATGCCACACTGTATAGACAGATGATTGGATCGTTGATATACCTGATGAACACTAGACCAGACATTTGTTTTGTCATGAACACCTTGATTTAGTTTCTGGTAGAACCCAAATATGTTCACCTAGTGGCTGCAAAACATGTGATGAGGTACCTCAAAGGTACGATAGATTATGGTCTCAGCTATGATGGAGATCATGATTTCACATTGAGTGGATATACTAATGCAGATTGGGCAGGAAGTGTTTTTGACAGCAAAATCACTTCAGGATGTTGTTTCAGTTTGGGAACAACTATGATCTCGTGGCAGAGTAGGAAGCAATCTAGTATTTCTCTCAGCACAGCGGAAGCAGAATACATTGTTGCATGTTCTGCTAGCTACGAAGCTATATGGCTTCGAAATTTGTTGACCAACCTATTTGATTTAAATATGAGAGCAACTGTGATTCTATGTGACAACCAGAGCTACATAAAGATGATAGAGAATCATGTATTCCATGATAGGTCGAAGCACATAGAGATCTGTTATCATTACATCCGCAACATGGTACATAGAGGAGCCTTGAATCTCCAGTACATTAGCACGGATGAACAGGTTGTGGACGTATTGACTAAGCCTCTATCTCGTATAAATCTTGAGTACTTCCGAGATAAGCTTGGCATAGTCCGAAAGGACCTTCCTCGAAAGGGGGAGTAGATGTGATAGTCCTTGCTTTTGACCTAGTTGTTAGACGTAAAGCAAGATGATGTGTTCCTTGCTTCTGACCTCGCTGTTAGACGTAAAGCAAGATGCCTCCTTGCTTCTGAGCTCGTTTCTAGATGTAAAGTAATATGATGTGTGTGTTCCTTGCTTCTGACCTCATTGTTAGACGTAAAGCAAGATGACTCATTTATTTTGATCTCACTGTTAGACGTAAAGAAAGATGATGTGTGTGTTCCTTGCTTCTGACCTCGCTGTTAGACGTAAAGCAAGATGACTCCTTGATTTTGACCTTGCTGTTAGACGTAAAGAGAGATGATGTGTGTGTTCCTTTCTTCTGACCTCGCTGTTAGACGTAAAGCAAGATGACTCCTTGCTTCTGACCTCGTTGTTAAACGTAAAGCAAGATGATGTGTGTGTTCCTTTCTTCTGACCTCGCTGTTAGACGTAAAACAATATGACTCCTTTCTTCTGACCTCGTTGTTAGACGTAAAGCAATATGATGTGTGTGTTCCTTACTTCTAACCTCATTGTTAGACGTAAAGCAAGATGTGACTTACACTATGCTACCAGCTTAACATCTATGACATAGAGCCAGTTTAGTACTGTGATGGGCCAGCCTAGTGCTGTGATGAGGTATCACTTTATACTGATACATATTGATGCAGATGATGATGAAATTCCTTTAAGAATGATGATGTTGCTGATGAAGAAAACTTTCGATGATTTATAGATATGCCAGCCAAGATGATATTGATGATGTTGTCCTCTTTCTCTCACATGATGCTGCTGAAGAATACCCTTCTTGTTAAGGGGGAGTGTTGAAATATTGTAACTGCAAAGAGTATTCTTATTATTATTGATATTTTATTCATAGGATCAATCCCCATTGTGGATTGATCATGTCGGATATTGTAATAGGACCAAATCCCCTTTTGTGGATTGGTCAAAAGACAATTGTAATAGGCAGAATAAGAAGTCGGCCCCAACAATTAATTAAGAGACCCAGAAATATAATAAAGGTGGGTTTACCCACCCAGATTGAGAAGTCGGCCCTGCCAGTGAAGAGACACTTCACATGTGCCAGAACTTGTATAAATAAAGGGGGTTAGTACCTCATTTGAACATAACTCACTTGCTTAGTTTGAGAGACAAGTTCTGATCTGTTACCGGCAAAGGAGAGAGAGAGTGGCACATATCTTGGAGAGGACTTTCTTTTTTAGCATAGAGATCTCTTGGCATTGTATTGGCTATCTATATTAAGGAATTTTTGTTGGGTTTTCTTCCCCTAGAGGATTTTTCAGGATAAATGTTGTGTCTCTTTTGAATGTGTAGTTCTCAGTGATCTTGTTCTTATGTTGCTATTATCTATTGAAATGCAAAGAACTATAATAATGGCATAAACATTAACAATTTTCCCACTTCTAGAAAGATGGAATGTCTTGTTCATGGCTATAAGTAACTCTGCCTCTGGTTCAAACACTCTAAAATTTGATGATGTAGTTGGTGCTATCCTTGGCGAGGAAATGCGACAGAAAAGAACAGGTGAGACATCAAGTAATGCGTTAAACATGGAGAATAGGGGAAGACAAAAGGATAGTGGAAAGGGCTTAGAGAATCACATAAATACTATGAAGGGAATATCCAAATCCAGAATTGGAAAGATAGAGTGTTGGAATTGTGGAAAGAAAGGACATCTGAAGAAAGATTGCAGAGCTCCAAAGAAAAAAAGAGACAGACAACATGATAAAAATAAAGAATCAAATGTAACAGGTGATGTGTTACAATATTCTTTGATTCTTTCTATAGAAAATATTTCTAACTCTTGGGTAGTAGATTCAGGGGATTGATTTGATGCCACACCCCATAGGAAACATTTTCTAGATTATGTTCAAGGTGATTTTGGACAGGTTCATTTGGGTGATGATCCACCATGAAAAATTGTTGGAATGGGAAAGGTAAAAATAAAGAAAAGGAATGGAAACCAATGGTTATTGAAAGAGGCAAGACATGTTCTGGATCTAAGGAAAAATCTAATTTCAACAGGGCAATTGGAAAGTGAAGGCTGCATATCCATATTTACAGATAAGGTGTGGAAGGTCACCAAAGGATCATTGGTGATAGAAAAAGGAGAGAAGGTAGGTACATTGTACTTATGTACCGGTAATACTGATTCTTCTATCTCTTTAGATTCTACAAGAGTGGACACAACACTATGGCATCATAGGCTTGGACAGATGAGTGATAAGGGGATGCAGATACTTCACAAAAGAAATTTATTGCCAGATCTTAAACAAATTGATTTGGATTTCTGTGAGCATTTTGTTTATGGAAAACAAAAGAGAGTCATATTTATCAGAGTCAAAAAATAAAAGAAGAGTGAAAGGTTAGAGCTTGTGCATACATATGTATGGGGACCATATCAGGTATCATCTCTTGGTGTCTCTCATTATTAGGTTACTTTTATTGATGATGCAACTAGAAAAAATTGGGTTGATTGCATTCAACAAAATCTCATGTTTTTTATACTTTTAAGAAATGAAAAGCTTTGCTTGAGAATGAGACAGGAAAAAGGTTGAAGTGTCTTAGTTCAGACAATGGAGGTGAAAATTGTATCAAGGAGTTTGATGATTACTATTCATACCATGGGATTCGTAGAGAGAAGAAAGTTCCAGGAACACCACATGAAAATGGCATGTCATAAAGGATGAACATGACAATCATGGAGCACACAAGGAGTATGAGATTGCATGTTGGTTTTCCCTTACAGTTCTGGGAAGATGTTGTAGATACTGCCATTGTAATACCCCTGTTTCCCCCAGTTTGTAAATATAATTATAACTGTCCAAGAGACTATGGAAGAATAAATGTGTGTGAATTTTTGGTTTAATAAACCCTTGTATAAAAGGGTCATTGCATGAATTTACGTTATCAATAGAATTTGAATATGTGTTGCACAACTACTGAGAGGGGGAAAGTTTTCCAAGATAGACCATGGATTCTATGAGAGAGATGGTGAGGGGAAACCAAGAATTGTTGATATTACCCTCACTAGACCAATACCTACTAGGTGTAATTTCTCAACAGTCCTCTGACCCAGAAATGAATTACTAGTTAGGCTGGTAGTTGGAAGGCCATCCTCAAGAGTTAATGAGGAGATAGGGCAAGGTACCCATATGTAAGGCTTCCAGGCCTAACCACAAATTGGGATTTGGACCCACACAAATTTTCTAAGGAAGGAAAGAAAGGGGGTAATTTGGGGACAAAGAAAGGGGCATGATACAACAAAGTATAAAAAAAGCACTCTCCAGAAAAGAGTAACAAAGGGCCTTCGACTCTAAATTTGAAAGAAACGTTGAGAAATAATCTTTTTATGGTTGAAAGAAGCCTTAGGAAGGGTTTGGATACAAGCTGATAAATGATGATGATGAGCCATTGAAGAAGTACTCGTGTAGACTTCCTTGCTTGGAGCCGAGAAAACTAGACACCCAATTCCTGTGGGAGAAGGAGAGTAACCTTCATCCTTGACTGTTGTGGAGAAAAGAGAAAGAATATCTATCGGAGCATAATGGTCTAGCTCGGGGGTGGCCTATGGTAAATTCGTTAGGAGTGGTTGTGCCTATGGTTGGGAGGAAACAAGCACCCATTTCAACAACTGCTTCATAATTTCCAGTTCTAATAAGTATTTTCATATTATGCGTATTATGTTGAATGTGATGATGAAATATTTGAGTTTATAATTCAGTCCTTTAGTATCTGAACAATTATTAGAAAACTTATGTGATTTCTGTAAAATGTTATATCTATATGATCTTTCATTTTATCTCAGTTTTTCTGCTAAAGAGTATGCGATATGAACCCAGATGAGGGAGGGGGTATGATCGACTGAAATGCCTAAGTCCTTCCAACCCTGTGAATTTTACCTTAGAAGGAGTGTTAGAGTTCGAATTCAGTGGGAGAAGGGCATTTTTCCTTTAGACCATTCACCCATTAGAACAGGGGACCATTCCCATGTCCTTAACCTCTTTTATACAGAGAGGGTATTGCGTTTCCCTTGATATTTTCTAAGAGACCCATGTGACCAAGGTTTGGGGACCCTATGCTAGTCTGAAAGGAGCTAGCCATTCAGGACTTTGGGACTTACATCCCCACAATCCTCAGAAACAATTGAAGGCCGAAGTCGCGAATCGATGAGGGCCATTGATTTGGAGACACAGTGTAGGCCTCTACCAACCGTTAGATTGGATATAGGAGGGGAAGCATTAAGTGTTGCGACGATGTCTTACTTCGAGAGAATATGAGTGGTCTAGCACTGAAACTCCTAAACATCAGAGTCCCGAAGTTAATCCATATCGTTGAAGCTGGTGGGACACATGTCCATAGATCCACGGTTATCCAGGAGTCTAAGTATTCAACTAATTAAGACACACGCAAGTTTCCCCTAAAGTTCTGCAAGTCAGAGTGAATCCTAGTCGTAGATGCTAGGTACATGTGGCGACAAATCCAGCATGGTCTGGAGGGAAATCCATGAGACACACCCACCAAACTACTTGTTATAAAAAAAGGATCATGGAGCAATAAAATAAAACAAATGTGGAAATAAAATACAGAAGATGCATAATACAATAGAGACACAGATATACGTGGTTCACCGAGTGTGGGCTACTTCCACCAAAGAAATTTCCACGTCCTTCCTCTATTATTATCCAACAATTGAATGGATACAACCTACAACAAACTCGCTTTAACTTCCCCTTCTTTCTCTCACAGTATCCTATATCATAATACAATATTCGCTATCTACCATAGCCGCAAATACATTTCCCTCATAAAAGAGGGTTACCTTCTAGGGAAAAAAATCCTAACATAATTTCTATCGTTAGATCTGTGACCTTATAATGAATGGTACATATTTACAATGAAATTACAATATACATTTACAAGGGGGTAACCTCCCTCTACACTCCCCCATGTGGAAGAGTGTACATTATTCTAGGGTGTAAAGTCTTCATGGGGTATAATCACGGCTGAAAGAAAGGACCTCTCAATCAGGAATATGATCAGGCTCCACAACCAACACTCCTAAATGTCAAACTTCCTAAGTAATGAGGACCATCGATCCTTGAATCCTTCAGGATCCTTCTAAGTCGTCAATCTAAAGGACCCACCTTTGATTGCCCGACTAACCTAGAATGCATCGTGGAGGGATATGTGGCCCCTACTCATTCCCTGTCAAGTGTTAACCATTGAAATAGGACCGTTGGATGAGGGGGTATGTGAAAAGATATCCCATAGTCTGGAGAATCCATACTACGGAGAAAACCGACCAAGATTTTACGAAGTATGAACTCGCCAAAGTCGCGGGTGCCGAAGTGGATCTTGACCATTGGTCGAAAAAAGACACGTGGCACAAGATATGAGAGTCCTGAGACTTAGCTCTTCAGGGGTTTCACGCCGATATAATTCAATAAGATCCAAAGAAGAAGCCATGAATTAATGAGAACCATAGATCTATGGATCTATGTGGGATCTTGCAGACTATCAAATTGAAATACTGAGAAGATATTAGTCTATGATGACGTGGCTCGTTGACATCATCCAGTGTGACGTGGACCCACTTGACACGTGCTACGTGTCACCTAGTTTTGGATGATTCACACATTGTTCTTGTTAGAGAATGACACATGTCACCCCTTGAACCTCGTCGCATGTCGGTTCCTGGTTCATGCATGCCTAGACAATGTGGCTAGTGACGTATATGAGACTCCAGGAGTATGGGTAACTTTAGGAGTTCAAGAATTTGGGCATAGTATGGTAAAAAGAAACATCCAATGAGAATTGTTGAAATCTGAAGGGATAGGGACACGTGGCAAGATTACGGGACTTCAGGGATTAGGATATAGGAATGTTCAACGCTAAACATCGATCCCCTCCATTTTTCAATGATATGAGATTTAGACAACACTCTTGGGAACTCCCAAATTCTGGGAACTTCTGAAGTGGCGAAACCTTTCTAACGCAGGTTCTTAGCTCCTGGTCTTTAGCCCGAGGTCACGAGGGAGACCCTGCTAGTTGGTTCAAGTGCATAGTAAGAGACGTAAGCTTCAAGGAAGATGATTAAGAGGGTTTTTCTTAAGCAAGGGACTGAATATGAACCAGGGAAAGAGAAAAATTGATGCCCCAACCCTAGAAAGGCTATTTAGGGGTTGGGTGTATTATAAACATTTATTTAATAAATAGAGGACCTTCAAGCTCTTTGTATGGTATAATTCCAGAGGAGGCATGGATAGGTAAAAAGGTAAACTATTCCTTTTTGAATACTTTAAGTTGTGAAGCATTTGCCGATATTGATAAAGAAAATAGAACAAAGCTTGAGGAAAAATCCAAGAAGTGTACCTTTGTTGTATACGATGTTAATGATTTTGGTTATCACTTATAGGATTATGAAAATCACAAAATAATTAGGAGTAGAGTTGTCATATTCAATTAGAAGGTCATGTACAAAGATCAATTGCAGGGAAACAAATAGGAAAAAGAAAAACTAGAATACATAGTGCTTGATTAGATCACTGAAAAATAAATTCCAAAGGTACCAAAAAATCAAGAAGTACAACAACAGGAGCAACATATACCTCAAATTCCTGCAAGTCTTGTTATAATATCTATCAGGTTAAGTAGACCCCCTGAACAATACTCTCCTTCATTGTATTATTTATTTTTGACTAATTCTGGTGAACCATAATGTTATGAAGAGGCAATGTAGGTAGACACTAAAAATAAGTGGGATAAAGTTATGAAAGAGGAAATGAATTCCCTGGGAAATAACCAGACTTGGGATTTGGTTCAGTTGCCTGTAGGAAAAACAACATTACATAATAAATGGGTTTATAAGATGAAGGAATAATATGGAGGCAAAAAGTGGTACAAGGCTAGACTTGTTGTAAAGGGGTTTGCACAAAAAAAAGGTATATATTTTGATGAAATATTTTATCCTGTTGTTAAAATGACTTCAATTAGGAATATTTTGACTCTTGTGGGAGTAGAAGATTTACATATTGAACAATTATATGTAAAAATATCTTTTCTGCATGGGGATTTGGAGAAAGAGATTTATATGCAACAACCACATGGGTATGAGGTCAAAGGGAAGGGAAATTTGGTATGCAGGTTGAAGAAGATATTGTATGGATTAACACAAGCTTCAAGGCAGTGGTATTTGAAGTTTGACAGGTTTATGACATAACAAGGTTATACTAGATGTCATTCTGACCATTGTGTTTATTTTAAAAAGATAGAAAATGGAAGCTATATTATCTTTCTATTGTATGTAGATGATATGGTCGTTTCAGGGTCTAATATGCATGATATAAATGTTCTCAATAAGAAATTATCTAACTCATTTGTGATGAAAGATTTGGGTGCCGCAAATAAAATCCTTGGTATGAGAATAACAAGAGATAGGAAAAATCACAAATTGACATTATCTCAAGGTGAGTACATAGAGAAGGTGTTGGAGAGGTTTAGAATGCAGAATGAAAAACCATTTAGTACACCTTTCACCAACCACTTCAAATTAACTAAGGAAATGTGTCTTAAGACACGGGAGGATATAGAATGCATGTCTAGGGTCCTTTATTGATCAAAATTTGGCAGCTTGATGTATGCGATGGTTTGCACAAGACCGTATATTGCACATGCAGTGAGATTTGTGAGAAGGTATATGAACAATCCAGGTAAAGAACATTGGGAGGAAGTAAAGTGGATTCTCAGGTATTTGAGAGGTACTACTACTCATGCATTGTGTTTTGCAGGCTCAAACACTATTCTACATGGATATGTTGATTCAGATATGGTAGGTGATAAATATAGCAGAAGGAGTACCATAAGGTATTTTTTTACTATAGGTGGAACAACAATAAGTTGGATTTAGAAATTGCAAAATGTTGTTGCAATTTCAACAACATAAGTAGAGTATGTTGTTGCTACAGAGGATAGTAAATAAATGATTTGGTTACAAAGGTTTATGGAGGAATTGGGAATGGAGAAGGAGAATAGCAGATTGCATTGTGACAATGAGAGTGGCATTTATCTTGCAAAGAACTCATCCTTATTTTCGAAGACTAAGAATATACAACTCAAGTACCATTTCATACGATTCATCTTGGAAGATGGACATTTGAAGTTGGAAAAGATACACACTAGCTAGAATCCTACAGACATGTTAACAAAGGGAGTAACCAGGGAGAAAATGAGTTCCTGCTCAGTTTCAGTTGGTCTTCAAGCATGAAGATGAATATGAGAAATTTTCCAGGTCCAAGAAGGATCATAGTCCAGCAGATACAACAAAAATGGAGTTGTTGAGATCAGTCTCCAAGTGGGAGATTGTTGGTTGTGGAGCCTGAATATGTTCCTAATTCAGAGGTCTTTGTTTTTAGTCATGTTTATACCCCATGAATACTTTACACCCTAGAAGACTGTACACTCTTCCATGCAGGGGAGCGCAGGGGGGGCTTTCCCCCCCTACAAGGTCTGGGGGCAAGCGCCCCCCCGGAGGAAAAAATTCCTTGTAAATGTGTATTTTAATTTCATAGTAAATTTGGACCATTCATTATAAGGTCGCAGATCTGATGATAGAAGTTATTTTAGTGTTTTTTTCCCTAGAAGGAAACCCTCTTTTCCAAGGGAAATGTATTGCAACAATGTATCATTATGAATATTTTATTCTGAGTGAGGAGACTGTGAGAGAAAGAAGAGGAAGTTACAACGGGTGTGTTGTAGGTTGTATCCCTTGATTGTTTTGGATAATACAAAAGGAAGGACCTGGAAATTTCTCTGGTGGATGTATCCCACACTGGGTGAACCACATATATCTATGTATCTATTGTATTGTGTATCTTCTGTGTTTTATTTTCACATTTTTTTTTATTTTATTGCTCTGCGATCCTTTTTTTCTAACATTCCTTGACACCGACAGACACTGCCTGGGCCATTTGACCAAATTGAAACATTTTGATATAGTAGAAGACTTATAACTGCATTTGAGAAACTAGTTTTCAGAACATAGGGCATGTATAATTCCTTCTTTAGGTAATGCTCTATCAGTGGCCTAAAGGATGAAATTTGATGGATCATCCCTAGACATGGTTGGAAGCTACTCAACATCCCAAGGAAGCAAAATAGGTTGTCTTTTCATAGAACTGAAAAATACTCTTTTCTTCATCACCCTCGACCTACCAATATTTCCCCTCGTGCTAATCCTCTCAAGATGCAGAAATTAACTCAGGTAGAAATGGATGAACACCAACTCAAGGGCCTTTGCTATAATTGTGATGAAAAATATTTTACAGGGCACAAGTGTAAGGAATTGAAGATTTGTGTGTCCATTTATGAGGATTTCACTGACTAGGAGGTCGAAGTTTCCCCGATGGAAGAACTACCCACAACCGATGCTCCTACTCCACCCTTTGATCCACTAGAAGTTGAACCATTGATTCCCCTGCATGGCCTCACTAGCTTCTCTCCTCCCCAAACCCTCAACATCATTGTCTATTAAGCATAGGAAGTTCATAATCCTTGTTGATAGTGGAAACAACCATAATTTTATTCATATTCACATTGCCCAAGAAATCAATTTCTATATATGTCCAATCAATAGTTTTCAAATCATGATTTCCAATGGTGGTTCCATGAAATGTGGCAGACATTATGAAAATGTATGTCTCCAAATTGGTTAGTACAACCTAAAATACCATATGTTTTCTAACAACATGGGCAATTGTGACATTTTTATCTATGAAGAATGGTTATGCACTATAGGTCCCATACTTGTGGATTTTAAGGAATTAACCATGCAATTCCAATAGGAGGGACAACCATATAAATTCCAAGGAACCATAGTAGGCCCCCCTAAGATCATTAGTTCCCATTGAATGGAAAATATCCTCAAAAAAGGTCATTCTGGCATTATTTCCCAACTCTATTCCATTCAAGAAGTTGAGACACCCTCTGTCCATCCTAAAGCATATGTTATCCATCCTAGTACTAGCCCCTTTTCTTCTCTTGTGGTCATGGTACCCAAGAAAGAAGAAACTTGGCGCATGTGTCCAGACTTTCACACCCTCAACAAACTCACCATCAAAGAAAAAATTTCTATTCCTATCATTGATGATCTATTGGATGAATTGAGAAGTGGTTAGTAATTTACTAAACTTGATCTCCATTCTAGCTACCACCATATTCATATGAAATATGAAGACATTGCCAAGACTGCATTTAGAACTCATGAGGGTCACTATGAGTTCTTGGTAATGCCCTTTGGCTTGTGTAATGCTCCCTCCACTTTCCAAAGTCTCGTGAATCATGTATTCTCTCCTTTTCTCCATCATTTTGTATTAGTTTTGTTTGGTGATATTATCATCTATATTAAAACTTGGACACCCCATCTCACCCATGTGGATCAAGTTCTCCATATACTCTCTCAACACCAAATTTCCCTCAAACAAAATAAATATTCCTTTAGAGCTACGAAAGTGGAGTGCCTGGGTCATATTGTCAGCAAGGATGATGTATGGGTGGATCCTAATAAAATTGAAGCTATGCAATATTGTCCTCCTTTTAAAACTCTTAGGAGCTCGCGTGGTTTTTTGGGTTTAACGGGATATTATCGTAAGTTTTTTCAGAATTATGGAAAATTTGTCGCACCTCTCACTACTCTCCGTAAAAAGAATGATTTCACTTGGACTCCAGTAGTTGATCAATGCTTCCACTCCTTGTAAGAGGCTATGTGCATGACTCCTGTCCTAGAACTTCTTGACTTCACAAATAATTTTGTCTTGGAATGTGATGCTTCAAGAAAAAGGAATTGGGGCGGTCCTCATGCAAGATGGCAAGCCTTTAGCCTTCACCAGAAAATAAATATAGGAGAGAAATTTGGGCCAATGAATCTATGAAAATGAAATGTTGTCTATTCTATAAGTAAGTCATGTATCTCTGGCATCCTTATCTATTGGGGAAATTCTTCCAAATAAAAATTGATCATCAGAGCCTCAAGTATTTTATGGAACAATGAATTCCATCCCCATAGGAAAAAAAATAGGTTACCAAGACATTTGGATATGATTATGAGATCATTTACAAGAAGGGAAAATAAAACGTGGTTGGTGATTCTCTTTCCCAAAAGTATGAATAAGAAGGGTCTCTTTTTCCCCTCTCCTTCATTGTACTAGATTGGATCCAGGATGTTCTCCAGGAATGGATGCAAGACCGCAAAATTTATGGCATGATCCAACAATTTCAAAACCATTCTCCAAATTCTCTAGGGTACTCTTGAGACAATGAAGAAATTCAATACAAAGGCCTTATGCATTTAAGAAAACAATCACAAATTAAATCCACAATCCTTTCTGAGATTCATTCTTCACCTGCAATTGTGCATTCCGGGTTTACCAAAAACTATGAGTGGGTCAAACATTATTTCTTCTTGGATGGTATGAAATAGGACATCCACACCTCTGTGGCTAAAGGTCATATATGTCAACAAAACAAAGGATAAATATTCAAATCTCCAAGCACACTCCAACCACATCTAATTCCCCCTGCTATTTGGAGGGATATTTCTATGGATTTCATTTTTTGTCTTACCTAAACCAGGAAATAAGTCAGTCATGATGGTGGTAGTAGATCATATTTCCAAATATGCTCATTTCTTTTCTCTTCAACACCCATTCACTGCATTCATAGTGTATAAAATTTTCATGGATAATATCTTCAAACTTCATGGCATGCCTCATTCTATTGTCTTTGACAAAGATCCAACTTTCACCAACAATTTTTGGAAAGAATTGTTCTGAATCCAGGGAACCCAATCGCATCTCATCACCACCTATCATCCCCAGACTAATGGCCAAACTAAATTTGTCAACAAGTTTTTGGAAACATATTTTTTTTGTTTTTCATCTGAAAGAGAAAATTAATGGGATCAGTGGTTACCCCTAGATGAATGGTGGTACAACACATCTCACCATACAAATACTCGCATGACTCCTTTTGAGGCGGTCTATGGAAACAATACACCATTGATTCTCTCATACATGCCAGGTGTCTCAAAGGTTCAGGAAGTTGAAAAAAATATTACAATGTGAGAGACCATTCTTCGTACCCTCAAAGAAAAATTGATAAGGGCTCAAAATCACATGAAGCAACAAGAAGATCAAGGTCATTCCGAATGTCAATTTTCTAAAGGGGACTAGGTGTTTCTTCATCTACAACCTTATAAGTAGACTTCAGTCAAAGATGAACATTTTCAAAAACTTTCTCCCAAATTTTATGGTCCTTATACAATTCTCAAGATATTGGGGCCTCTGGCCTACCATTTATCTCTTCTCAATCATTCTAGGTTCCATCACGTTTTTCATGTCTCATTCTTAAAGAAAGTGATTGGAACTAAGTTCCAAACTCAAACTAGTATCCTTGAGTTAGATGAAGAAGGGTCCATTTGGTTGCAGCCACAACAGTATTGGATCAATGAGATAGTTGTATCCATCAATGTACCATCAAGGAAGTGTTAGTTCAATGGAAATATACAACTCCAGAAGATGCCACCTAGGATCCGACCACAATTCTGCAACAATTTCCTAATCTCAAGCCTTAAGGAAAAGGATTTTCTTCAAGGGGGAAGGCATGTTAGGGACCTAATCTCCCTAACCCCTCACGTAGGTATAATAATATATTTTCCATGTAATAAAGGCCAATGCCAGTTAATAAGGCCTATTTAATAAAAGTGAACAAGTCAATGTAAGAAGACCTAATAGAAGCTTCCGCTTCTAGAAAGATATTCCTCTAGAATGTTATTTAAAAGATAGAATTAGTATAAATAAGAGTAGGGGGCATGATAAATCCTTGTCTTGATAATTATTGTAATAGGGAATTGCTTGGCTGGAGGTTTTCCCCTCGAAGAGGCAAGTGAACATTTCTTTCTATCAATAAAGGTATCATTTTTGGTATTGTCATTCTCTACATTTTGTTGTTCCGCTGATATTTTATGTAGTATTTCTATTTTATGCTTATTATAATAGAATTGGTACCCAACAAGCATGATAATTCTTGTACATAATTGAAAATGGGGTACTTTTACCTGCAATTGAACCCTCAACCAAAACATTTTTCACCTAGGTGTAGATCTGGTTCATGTACATTTTCTATCTATAAAGAAGAGGATATGACATGGAAGATGCAAGATCCTTACCCAAAATTTGAAATGGATATTCCATGTACATGGTTGAGGATAGATGGGGGTCGATTGGAGAGTACGAGTCATCCAATTTTAATGAATCCCTTTAAAATATTGATCCGTTTAATCTACATCTAGGAATGTGTTCACAAAGAATCACACTTTTCATAACCATAGCCACAAACACCCTGAAGATGAGTACCTCAATAGTCTTGCATGTGGTAGGACAAAACTGAATTGCAGGTGCCAAGGGGGCTTCACATGACAATGGTTTAAAGTTAAGGCTTGAGTGATTCATCATATCCTCTATTGGACACCTAGCCTAAGAAGAACCACAGAGTGTGACTTATTTTGGAAGAGGCACCTTGTTTTTATTTGTTTAAGTATGAAATATGTGTATATATATAATATCCATGAATATATGAAGTTAGGTACGACCTAAACCATGTTGAGTGTAATGTGGAAAATAAATTGATTATTATATCACCTATAGGGCCGACCTATAGTCAACCTAAGTTGATCTATGAAGATGTGGGTGATGACTTGTATACCTTAGAGTTAAAGGGGGAACTTTTGAATGGGAGTTTTGGGTTTTACACTAAGAATCAAAAGAATAGTAGGGTTCTTTGAGGTTATCCTTTGTGGTTTGTGCACCCATTTTGGAGGATTTCATGATAGGTTCCAGGTTTATTAGAGGATCGATGCACTTTGAAGGGCCTTTGGAGTCTAGACATTGCCCAACACCTTGTCTTTACCATGATTTATGGGAATGGGTCACCATTTGCACATTTCTTTCCCTTAACTTTGTACATGTAGCATGAATGCCCCATAGTTGTATTATTTTAGGATTATTAAATTGTTGAAGAGGGCCTTTTTCCCCTCCATAGGCTATATTTAGGGAACTTTAGTCTAAAAATTATTATTTTAACGTAAGAGGAAGTTGAGCAGTTTCCTTATAAATAGAGAGGCACTTCACTCATTTTCATCATCATCAACTTGAGGGTTTTTTCCCTCAAGAGGTCTAAAATTTTCTAGCTCTTGGAAATCATGCGCTACTCTTGGAGAAATACCTTTGTGGATGATTTCCTTTCTTGGATACTTATTTTCTGCAACCAGGATTCGAATGTTTTATCAACTTGGAAGGAGTAAGACATTTTCTGTAATTTCTTATCTCTTTCTAATGTTAAAGGTGTTAATTTCTATCTTGTTGCAAGTTTTTGTGTCTTGTTGAAACCCTAAGAAGGATACATAAGTGCTTCTCTCTTTCATAAAGTCTCTATTCTCTAGGTTTGTGAAAATTTCCTTTGCTAGGGTCAAACTCCTAAGGCCCAAAAGTGATTTCACTTTAGTGTTTTGACCCTATCCTTTTGATCCTTGACCTAAGTGGAATAAGAAGAACGTAAAAATGAAACCTAGGTCCCAAACATACTTGTACCCTAGGTACCTTCTTCCTCAAAGTCTAATACCTAAGGCCAAAATGTGCTTGCACCTTAGGGATTAGAATCTTCTTGTTTTGTTTCACGTAGTTTAACCTACAAGTGTTGCATGCTTGAATCCACATGCCTAATGAAAAGACACTAAGCTTCAGACCTCTAATTATTTTTCTTTAACTCTCTAAATCTACAAAAACTCATTTTTCTAGTACTTCACTCTCCACATTAAGCTTCCTTTCCCCTAAGTCCCAACAATCCTAATCTAGGGAAACCCCCTTGAGACGAAGGAGATATGGCCTGAAGTGAAAGAGGGTTGGTGAGGTGACAATGGCCTTCCTTCTTAGTTACGCAAGATTTAACTCTAGATTTCATATCTTAGCTCAACAAGTGTGAATTTGTGCGATAACATTTTGCATCATTGTCGGGGATAAAGTCCAATTTCTAGGAAGATGACATTGGAGGATTTTTTCAACTTTGAATATCTTTTCCCGACGAATCCATTGGAAGAACGAAGACCTTGTTCTTTACATATTTTGAATACTTTGTTCTTTTAGGGTGATAAAAAAACCATTGTGAAGATATCTACTACTCACCTTGGAAACTTTGCTATGATAAGGTACATGAATTTAATTTATTATTAATCTCTCATGTTGAAGGATGGCTCCATGTTCATTTCATGAAGTGTACAAATATTTTGACGTCAAGGATATCCATGGGTATCCTAATCAATGTCAACCAAAATGGTGGGAGAATTTACCCAAATTTTATGGTGACCAATCATTGGCCATCTCAAATGGGTAAATTTTTTGAAGCATATTAGAAGGGTCAAAGTGGAACATGAATATGTGATGTTGAAGGTTTTTGTTTTGTCTCTTGGAGCAAAAAGGGATTGGATGGTGCATTCTTTCAAACCAAAGAGTATACCTTCCTTTGCAGTTTTCATTGAACAATTTCTCAAGCACAAGGGTCCAAAATATCATAATTTCAAAGACACATACCAAGAGTTGTTGACATCCCTAGAGGTGGAAGGTCTACATCGTCTCTTTGAAGGAGGCATTGTCTTAAAGGGTGATGTTATTTTTGTTGAAGAGATGACCCTTTTCTAAGAAAATGGAGAGGTTAGCACCCCTAGCCACGTAACAGGTGTAACATCCCACTCTTGCACGCACCTAATGTGACTTATTCTTTGAGGACACTTGCGTGTAAGTGATCCCGTTCATTATATGAATATTTGCTTCACTTATGGATTCCGATGATGAGATTGTGGATTATGATGTTATGTTATGTTATTTATGTATAGACAGGTAATATTGACTAATTTCTCCTGAGTGTGCAGGACTCTTTCCATATTGAGGATGTTGATGGCATCGATGGACCTCCTTGGACTCCGGATCGAGTCAGGGGGTGGACTGTATATGGTTTGAGTATTTCTATTATTGCATGTGTGACATATGAATGGGTATATTATGATGTTGTTTATGGATCATTGACATGTTTCATTGATGGATGCAAGTTGACAATTTCTTTCTAATCAGAATCGCATTAGGAGTAAAGGGGCCATGCACAACAAACAAAGATATTGAGGGAGAGGTGTGGCAACATCCTTGCCACAACATACTAGCACTCTTGTCGTGGCTCGAACTATAGGTTAACGATTACCTAGTTCAAGATATCCATGATGTCATGAGGGAATACTTAGACAGTCGCTCACTAACATTCTAAGGGGCGTGCAATAAGGCAGGGTCCTTATTCCTTAGAGTCCCTTAGTCTCTCATAAGGTCTCTCGATGGAGTATTGACTCCAAGGGTTGGAAAAATACCAAAATCAGTTAAAAGGCGATGGCACCCTTGGAGAACGTAGTGCGTCTTGAAGGTCATGTTGCATAAATGAAACTTGAATAAAGGAGAGTGGGACTCTTGGAGCACGTAGTGCATCTTTAAGGGCACATCGTGATTTGTTTTTAACACTAGTGAGACAATGAACCTAGGTACCTAGAAAAACAATATCTTATTTTGACATGGTCAACCTTAAAATAAATGTTGTATGAGTAAAGTTTAATAATTATTAAATTTCCCTTAAAAACAATTTTTCTAAGCCTAGCTTAAATTAGAGTGTAGGTCTAAATGGGGTATGAGGACTAAAATAGAAAATTAATTAATCAATTAATAAAATGGGGATGAATACAAATCAAATCTAGAATTTCAAGGAGAAATAATTTATCTAAAATTAATTGTTGTTTATGTGAAAAACTTCCTAAATTATAACTTAGAAAAAAAGGGAAATTAAATGCAAAAAGAAATGTGGAACATAGAAAGGAATCTAGTCTATAGGAATTTCCAATTTAGAAATAAACTAAGCTTTAAGAAAGGCATCAATCATTAAAGGAAATTGAGGGAATAAAGGGACATAAATGAGTGTTTTTAGGAATGCTTTTAGTTGGATGAGGGAAATTGGCAATAAATTTAATTGATTAAAAGGAATTTTTGGTGCAACTAAGGGATCGGGTGACAAGTGTATGGGGGAGAATATCACCTAATAAAAAGTTAATAAAAATAATTCAACGTGCAACTCTATAAAAGTAATGGAGAGGAGAGGAAGGGGACCACGACTAGTATGCGTAAGGTTATGCTGCCATATTTTTCTTGACTATTTTTTCTTGTGGGAGTTGGGATACCCAACTCAGATAGAGAGTGGTAGCTTGACCTTGCAAAGCGAGTTGGGAGCTATCTTTTCTCTGATTTGTGTGTGTGACCCCTTTGCAGCTCGGGGGTCTCAAGGGGAAGAAGAGTACCCCTAGCGTTGGTTGGGAGGTACCAGGGAGGTCTCAACGATTAGCAAGAAGGAGCAAGGAGGAGTGTCAATTCACAGAGAACATCGCCAAGCCCAGATTCATCAGTTATGGTATTTCTCATCGATTTGATTGTAAAGGATTGGGTTATGTGTACTATAGTATTCTTTTAAATTTTAGTAACTGTATTAAATCTGATATCAAATTTGTTGATTTACTGATGTTGTGAGATATGGATCTGGGTTCTAGCATGGTTACCCTCAATTTATCTGAATGCGTGAAGTTTTATCCATGGTCCTGCTTAAAATTGAAGGGATTCTGACACTCTAGTTAAGGGGAAAATTGTGTTGTAATTATGGAAAAGAGGGGTATATGGATTTAACTATTGTAGTAATTGTAATGGTTTTTCTTTTATCCCTGCTCAACGGTTCAACTTTACCTCTTCTAAGTGATTTAATTTTCTATTCTCAATTTTTTTTTTGTCTCTACGTTTTCCACCTCCTTGCATTTTACATTAACACTGGATTGTTAGCTCTTCAATATCGAATGGCAGATGCCCATGGTGTATCTATGGATTTTTTCTGAAAATGATAGGGATTTCTTCAAACCCTAATGGAGAAGTTTCCTGGATCTCACGTCTGGGTCGATGCAAGAAAATTGCATCTTCTCTCTGCTTTTACCTACTGTTATCTCTGCGTCATCCTCTTTTTACTTCAACAATTTTAACATTGATTTTACTCAACGAATTTACTCTCTTTTGATAAGAAAGGTCGATCTATCTGGGTAATATACTCACTCACTTCTCGGGTGACTTCACAGTCGTATTACTACTCATCCTTGCTCAAAGAATGCTTCTTAATGCTCAACATCCTTCATTCTAAAATTTTCATTGTGTTTTTTTGGGAGCGCCTTAGCTCTACGTGTCACCCCCATACCCAACGCTTTCCATTTTATTGCTATGATTTTACATGGAAAACCCTGCGCTATGTCTACTTCTTCCCTCAACGAACTGATCTTGTTTTTATGCATATGTTTTTCTTCAATTTCTCTCCTAGACTTCTTAAGGAGGGACTATGATTTTTTCCATTGGAATCTCTGCGCATTAGAAAGAATTTTTTCTCAGCATTCCCTTCCTTTTGTGTACTTTCAATGTGAATATCGAATCCCCGGACAGACTGATGAAATCATGGTAAAGGGGCGGTGTAGACACAGGGGCAGACCCAGGGTTCAACGCTACAACAATGCACCAACAAAACCCTAACTACCGTCCCTTTCGACAACACCTGCGAAGTAGATGAAGTCTCACTCGAGGTAGAGGCAGTGGTGGTTGCAGGACTCAGATGTCTGCAACCTTAGCTGGGACATAGATCTATGATTCTAACACTTAACAAAGCACTCAGTAGTTAACATTCATCAATATTTAGTCTTAGTTACAATGTGGTTAAACCCTAATTACAGAGCATCACAGTATTCAACCAGATCTAGCATCTAGCAACACTTAGCATGACAAAACAAATCAACTCTAGCAGATTCAAGCACTAAGCACATGTATGTAAGTTAGATCCAACATCCATCCATATTATTAAGCACTAAGGATCAACATATCATTCATCTATATTAAAGCACTAAGCAAATAAACACATAAACACATCAATACATCACACAAAGCCTAACAACATAGCATGTATGTGGTTCACCCCCATGCTAGGGCTACACCCACCAATTCTTTGTCTTGTTTATTATCTTCTTCAATCGGTTACATGCATAGAGCCTCAACCCTAATTCGTAGAGTACATGGGGTCTACGCAGATTTCTAGATCCTCCTTCCCCAAGTAGATCTAAGCACACAACCTTCCACAGTCTCTTACAATGACTTTCACTTAGCTCTGCAAGTCTCACATAGTATGCACCAAAGCACTTACAACTCTTGATCATACAGACCCAACTCTAGCACTTAGCCATTCATACTCACTACATCACCTTAACATCTATTTATACATACCAAATAGGCCTAAGCATGTGTAAACCCATGGGCCGACATTCCCATACCCGTTACATAATCCCAAATCCCAAAAAGGGCCCTAAAAGGGGCCAAGATCCAGTGATCTTCACTTTGTCTTGCACTCCACCTTAGATAGCCTGTCGAAGTTCCAAAATCAGGTCAAACATGACCAAGAATCCTCAAAACTTGGTCAAGGGCCAACAAGCCCCCAAAACTCACCTGTGACTCGTCCCGAGTCACTCTCATCTGAATAGTTCTGCTTCAAAATCCTCGAGCTTGGATCAAGATGCTTCAACTTGATGTTGTGCCATGCCCTCTTGTTCAACAAACTCTTGTATGATTGCTTCATTGATAGGTTCCTCTAGGCATTGTTCAACAGTAGTGACGACTTGCTCCAGTTCCGCTCCTCGACCTTCGATCTCTGTGAACAGTTGGTAAGCCTTATCCTGTATAGGTTAGAACCTATGAGTCACTTCCATGAATTTTCTCTAGATAGTTTGGACCTGTTGCTGGGAAGAGCATTTCTCCTAGGATCGCTTCATTCTTTCTACAATTGACAGGGGCTTCAACTGTGCCTTTATCGTTTCTGCTTGATACTTCACCTCTTGGAGCTACGACTCCAGTGCCTTTAGTTTTGGATTCTTAGTGAGTTTCTCATAGGTCTAGGAACTGTGATAAGTTATTTTCTTACATTCCATGGCAAGGGCCTTTATTCTCTCAATTGTGCTTCGAGCAGTTGCTTCTCTTTGGTCCTTCACATCCTGCAAGGTGTTGGGAACTGTGCAGAGCTCTAAGTTTGTTACTCATTTTTGTAGCTTCTGGATAGCTTCTGCAAGCTACTCTACTTGATGTGTCACTTGGTATTCTTCTTGTGGCTCTAAGCCTATCACAAAGCAGAGGGATTTGTTGACTTCTTCTTTCACTTCAAGTTTCTCTATGAGTAACTATTCATTTTCTTGTTGCATCTGTACTTTATCTTCTTCAAAATTTGCCTGGAGAGAAACCTTCTCCTACTCTGCAACTCTACGTTGTTCTACGAGTATGCCTTTCACTTACTTCAAGGCTTGGGTGGCTTGTTCTATTTCTTCTTTAGTGCGATGAAGGCGATCTTTGACCGCATCAACTAGTCAGTGGAGTTGGGCTAGCTCATCTCCCAATTCTGGTTCTCTTGATGGAAAGGGCGCAATGGAGACTGTGCGGCTGGACTAAAGGGCCTGTTGTACCCCTCAGAGTTCAACCTCAATTCTATCATACATTTCCTCCTTCTTGGCTTCTTATTTCTCCATGATTTCTAGTGAAGCGTTGTTGAGAGCTGCGATGATGAAGTCAAAATCATCGGCAGTAAGCACAGTCTTAATCTTGGTCATGGTGGCTTTCGATTTATTCCAGGAAGAAGGTTTCGGGGGAGAAACCTTCATCTTCTTCAGGGGATCAAACTCGTCTCTGGGCGATGTTACTTCATCTGGATTTTGTTCATCTCCTTTTCAATTTAGTTCTTTTACTTTTTCATCACCCCCTCAATCAGGTGATACTGAAGAAATATTTCCTAAGGTACTGCTTAAATCTGGGACCTCTTCAATCGTCTTCATTATGCTGGGCCCAGGCGTATCATGTTCTTTATGCATGGTCTCTGGGTTGTCAGGGTCAGACATCTCTGCAGAGTCTGCGGGAATAAGGAGGTCTGCGGATGAGTCCTTAGTGATATCCTCCAGGTCTTCTTCCGTGAGCTTCTAGTACGACTAAAGTTTCTCCTTATGTTCATCATCTCGCATTGTTATGTATATGAAGTGTTGATCTGTGCAAAACTTCATCAGGGGTTAGAACCTATGTAGCGTGTTCAGAGTCATGCGAGGTTCATCTTCGATGGATCTCTTCAGTTGCAGGTAATAGGTGTGAAAAACAACATTCGACTGCCACTGTTTGTTCATATCACTCGAGAACCAAAGGGTAGTGAAATTCACAACAAGAGGCTCGAATGGTTCAATATCTGGGAAGGTCGCACTTTTCGGCATCTCCCAGGCAACAAAGGCGATGAGGATCAGGAGCCAGCTAAAGTGAAACTCGTAGCCATGATCATGGGCTTCACGGTAGTCTAGTTCCATTTGATTAACTAGGTACTTTGCCTCGTTCATATGTAAGCCTTCCATGCACTTCCCTGCGAGGTTAACGACAAAGCCTGTGACCTACGTAGGCATGTTCTTCCTTACTAAATTTCCGGTTATTAGTTGGAAGGCTAGGCACACTGTGCCATTCTGGATGGAGGCTACCTTGTAGCCTCGCATTCCCTTTTCAACATTGTCATATGTATCCTTGATATTATGTGCTAGCACACGATCTATGACTTTTCCTAGATAGAACTCCTATGGGTCGAGTCCTTTCATACTTAATCTCGTGATCCTATGGATCAACATCGAATCGACTGTAATACGAAGGTATTGCCATAAGTAACCACCATGGTAACATGAAAGTAATAGCTTGACCCAAGCGTTCACTTCTTGGTGCCTTCCGAAGTGTGGGATTTTCATTACATTTAGCATGGTGGACTATGCAAGGTTCATCGTCCATGGTTGGGGGATTATCTTTGAGTTCTTCCCCTTCGTCCTGGTCAGGTATTTATACGGGGTGAGCATACTATATTTCTTGCGATCTACAAGGTTGAAGTCACTGAACTTCAACGTTGTGATCTTGTCCTGCTGCACTCAAACTATGCGTATCCCCTTCTGGAGGTACGCAATAATCATGGAGTACTAAAAATCTCTTGGCACACTATCTTGAATCACCGCGTTGGCCAGAGGCGGGATGTAATCAGGCAATATGGACATGATCAACTTCACATTTTCTAGGTCAGCTATGTGTTTGATTCTCTTTTCCACTGATGGTCGGGATGATCCAGCTCCGTGAGCAGTTGACGGAGAGGCTTTCACTCCTCTCATCGATGAGGCTTGAATACTTGCAGACATTTCTCTTTCAGACATTACTCTTTCAGCCATTAGGTCAATGAGAACTTCTTCGACAGTTTTCTCTTCAGCGCTAATCTCGTTTGACATGCACGCTCGTGGTTGAATATCTTGGGTTCGAAGAGTAACCTCTTAATGAAAAGGGATGAATGATAATAGCACGATGATCACTGTGTGAAATCAACTAGTCTGCATGCTCAGATTCATGGTTAGTAAAAGTGTTCTCGTTGCTTGGCGCAATGGGATAAATACATAACTTGGCAACGGATCTCTTGCAACGGTTGAGAAGCCTTCATTAACTCAGTTCTATCTGTTATAGCACAATCCCAATGGTCTGGTGGTGAAATTTCTAATCATAAATGCCTTTCTACCCATTTGGGTCATCGGTCTAATGGTTATACTGTCCCCAATGGATATATTTCATTGCCATGGTGAAGTGCCATGTGATGCAGTTCTAATATCTCGACGAAGTTCCAATTTTGAAAATTTTCCTTCTGTGAAGTTCCCTCTGGAACCTTCTGTAACTTTTCGATTTTAGCTCTCTTCTTACTTAGTTTTCTAGCCTTCTTTCCGGTGAGCTTCATCTTAGAATTACTTTTTCCATTCTAATTCTTACCTTCTTCTGGCAGAGTAACTCGCGCTGGTGATATTCTTTCGTAGAAATCAGGGGTAATACTTCATCTGTATCTGGAATAGGTACCTCAGTCTTTTGCGAATATTTTAGTGTTCTTCCTACTTCGACATCCAAGTCTCTGGTCTTAAATAGCTTTGCTCAGTTCTCCTATTCTTAAATCAAGTGTGCGATCCTCCTAGTCATGAAATCTTTCAACTCTTGCTTCTTTTTCTCTAAGATTTCTTCTTCTTTCCTTCTGGCATGATCGCCTTCAATCCAAGGTTTTCCTAGTAACATAGCAAATGGACATTGTTCTCAATAAATTTAACAACTTCAAATTCTTCCTCTATTGAAGTTCCATTGGAACTCATAGATATCTGGGTAAGTCTTCCACATAGGGTTATCATCTTTCCTCTGAATAATCATATTCCTCCCAATGAAGGAATCATAGCAGGCTTTCCTAGAATTTCCCAAGTTCTTTCTGTCATGATATTCACTTATGTTTCCTCATCCAGAACACGGTCAATGTCGAAGTCTCCTATTATTACATCAACGCATTCTTTTTCTTTGAATATCTCTGATAAGTTGATATGTCGGTGGTCATTCAGGGTTTCTTTCATCTATATCAATACTTTTTTTTATTCTTTCTGGGGTTATACCATAATATCAGTTTCTTGACCTTTCTCGTGGTCTTATTGTCTCGTATTCATCCTTTCAACCTTAGCAATAATTCTAGGGTAATCCAAAACTTCATGGTCCATAGCTTTTCAACAGAGGTAACTAGGTCTTCTTCCAAGGCATTCCTTAGCTATATGTCCCGATTTTATGCAACTGTAACAAAGGGTTAATCCTCTCTTTCTCTCAAATGATCCCTAGCCTTTCCTGTACTGCGCACTAGGATCATGGTAGCTAACCTACACAAAATTCTTTCTAAGATCCTGCATCCATTTGTTATTCCAAACATTCTCTCTATGCATAGGTATAACATATCTTTCACTATTCTTATCAGATCTACTCATATCAAATCTTCGTTCATCTATCAGTGACCTATTTTTTAATCTAGGACAAATCTTATTAAACATACCTAGATCCATATTTTAGAAACAAAAATTTCCACTAATATTATCTTCAGCAGAGCAGAAAGCTTCCATATCTAAAACTATTCACTATTCTTACCTTTATCAGAGCATAGAGCTTGCATATATTACCTCTTTTGTTCGTATCTGAGCCTTCTTGGCATAGAGATTCATAGATCAATTAGAATACTACGCACTAGGGTGATAGATCTATGCACAGATATTTCACAATTCTAGATCAGATCTTCGCACAAACATTCTTTTCTTGAGTTCCCAGCAATCAAAGTTTCAGGTCCCGACAACGAAACCATTTTTTGGCACAGGGGCAGACCTAGGGTTCAACACTACAACAACACACCAACAAAACCCTAACTATTGGCCCTTTCGGCAACACCTGCAAAGAAAATGAAGTCTCACCCGAGGTAGAGGCAGGGGTGGTTGCAGAACTCAGATGTCTACAACCTTAGCTGGGACACAGATCTATGATTCTAACACTTAATAGAGCACTTATTAGTTAACATTCATCAATATTCAGTCTTAGTTACAGTGCAGTTAAACCCTAATTACAGAGCATCGCAGTATTCAACCAGATCTAGCATCTAACAACACTTAGCACAAAGAAACAGATCAGATCTAGCAGATTCAAGCACTAAGCACATGTATATAAGTCATATCCAACATCCATCCATATTATTAAGCACTAAGAATCAACAGATCATTCATCTATATTAAATCACTAAGCAAATAAACACATCAATACATTACACAAAGCATAGAAACATAACATGTACGTGGTTCACCCCCACCCTGGGGCTACGTCCACCAATTATTTGTCTTCTTTATTATCTTCTTCAATTAGTTACATGCCCAGAGCCTCAAAAACCCTACTCTGCAGATGACAGGGGATCTACAGAGATCGCTAGATCCTCCTTCCCCAAGTAGATCTAAGCACACAACCTTCCATAGTCTCTTACAATGACTTGCACTTAGCTCTGCAAGTCTCACATAGTATGCACCAAAGCACTTACAACTCTTGATCATACATATCCAAATCTACCACTTAGTCATTCGTACTCACTACATTTCCGTAACATCTATTTATAAATACCAAATAGGCCTAAGAATGGGTAAACACATGGGCCGACATTCCCATACCCGTTACATAATCCCAAATCCCAAAAAGGGCCCTAAAAGGGGTTGAGATCTTGTGATCTCCTCTTCGTCTTGCGCTCTGCCTTCTACAGCCTGTTGAAGTCCCAAAATCAGGTCAAACATGACCAAGAATCCTCAAAACTTGGTCAAGGACCAACAGGTGGTGACTGTTGCTGGCGATTTTTATTGATGTAAGGATATCATCTCGAATTCCCACAGTCCGATTGTTATCCTCCTAGAGTCTTCCTCTTTTTTATCTTGGTGTTTCCCCTTCACGGGCCTACATTGCAAGTAACCTCTGTAGACTCTTAATTAATCTTTGCACCCTTCATTGGCCAGTGAAACTGCAACAATGAACAATTGGCTCACTGCTTCGAACTTACCCTTTGCATCCGAACCTTCTTTGGTTTCTAGCATGTGCACCCCCTTTAAAGTTTTTTTTTCAAGTGATGAAAACTCATTTAAATGAATATAGAGTTTATATTTAAACCCCTATATTGACGGCTTATTGTATAAAGGAATACAAATCTTCTATAATCTATAATGTGACTTATAGTTGAAAATATGCATAGCCTTATTTAGTCTATATCCTAATCCCTTACAAAGGTATATTGTGGTGAGAACATAGCTTTTGGTATATTCCCAATTATATATCTTAATTCAACATAATCACTGAATACAAGATTTAGATATTCTATCGTGTAATGCATTTGATGGTATATTAATTTCATAGTATGGTTATACTATAAATTGTAATATAATAATGATATGTTATGGCTCCTACTAACTAAAAGGGAACTTGGTTTCTAGTTGGGGAGTTAATTAAGTTGATTACCCATTTGGTTGTGCCCTGGAATGGAATCAATTGTGTTTGGGTAGGGTTACTTCTTTTGTAGAGTTTTGAGAATTTAGATCTAATGAAGGAAGATGGCCTGATAGGTCAGAAATTGAGTCATTGTCTTGTGTGTTTGGATTGTGGTTTATGAATCATATATGGTGATGGTAGAGAATTAATTTCTCTTGTGCCTTAGCCAATAAAATTATAGGTATACTTGCATCAATGATTTGATATTGAAGCATGAAAATTTAATGTCTTGAATGATGGTTTTGGATATTTAATTATTTAGTTTATTTCTTGAATGATGGTTTTGGATATTTAATTATTTAGTTTATTTCTTGAATGATGGTTTTAAGTTTAGTTTATTTCTTTTGTGCATGAAAATTTAAGGTATTGAATGATGGTTTTTGTTAAATTTGGTAGCATCGACAGTCATTCTCCAATGAGAGGCCATATGGGCCACCATGAGGCTAGCCAGGGGGATTTGGAGAATCAACCAGTGTTGTGTGGTATTGAATAAAGGCAGGGGGAATGTACATCCTCTGTGATTCAAACCAAAAGTCAAGATGAACGAGATGCTATGTGAGTCTAATGAAAAATTCAGGGGGAATGTACAACGTTTGTGAGCATAGACAGTCTATTGAAAATGTTAGGGGGAACGTACAACCTTTGTGAGCATAGATAGACTAGTGAAAAATTCAGGGGGAACATACAACCTCTGAGAGCCTAGTCAAACCTTGTGAACCATGAGAAAAAGTCAAGGCATTTAGAAAAATTTAGGTTGAATATAAAATTCCTATGAGATGGAAACAAACGATATTCCCAATATTGCAAATGATATAAATTTATTGATCTAGTGAGTTGGCACGTGTAACATTATCCACCATGAAGAGAATTTTGAATTTCCTTGTAAAGAGTCGAGTTGTAACTGAAGTCTCATGTCTAGTTCTATTTTAGAACTAAAGTGTAATGTTGAGTTGTAACTGAAGTCTCAAGTCTAGTTCTATTTTAGAACTAAAGTGTAATGTTGAGTTGTAACTGAAGTCTTAAGTCTAGTTCTATTTTAGAACTAAAGTGTAATGTTGAGTTGCAATTGAATTCTTGAGTCTAGTTCTATTTTAGAACTAAAGTGTAATGTTGAGTTGAAACTGAAGTCTTAAGTCTAGTTCTATTTTAGAACTAAAGTGTAATGTTGAGTTGCAACTGAAGTCTTAAGTCTAGTTCTATTTTTGAACTAAAGTGTAATGTTGAGTTGTAACTGAATTCTCAAAGTCTAGTTCTATTTTTGAATTAGAGTATACCAGTCTCAAGTCTAGTTCTAAAGTTCGAACTAAAGTATGAAGCTGGGTTATGATTAAAGAATGAAAACAAGTTACTATTTTGAGTCTCTCCTCTTCTCCTCTTCATCCTATATAAGAAGAGGTTGACCCCTCTCTTCAACATAGTTTTGATATGCAGGTTAAGGGTGAAGCAATAGAGGCACATATCAGTTATAAAGAGGTAGCATACCAAAGAAACATATCAATGTTGTATATCAATAATAGAGGAAACATATCATAGGTGTATTTCAGCAAGGTATTTTATGTCTTTGTTAGGTCAGAGTCATCTTGGCAAGCTCTTTAAGAGATGAACATTCATGGTGGATATTTGTAAGTGATCTTACATTATTAATGCAATAAAGGATATTGTTTGCTAGGGTTTTTCTCCCTGTACAGGGTTTCCCCAAGGTATATGTGTTGTTGATGTGCATGCTTACTTATCTACATAGTTATTGCTATTTGATTATCATTTGGTATTGTTGAAGTGTACTAAGCTGGAATCAAAGTGTTGAAGAAAATAAAAGAATTAATCCATATAAGAAATCAAGCTCATAATTTAACATGGTATCAGAGCTTAGGGCTTGTTAAACATGTTGAAGTGTATTAGAAGGTACACATAGATCCAAGATAGATTGATTAAGTTTCCAGTATGAGGTCCATGGCATCCCTCATTTTAGTCAAGGTTGATGATAGGCTTGAAGGATTTGCCAAATTCAATGTGTGGAAGCTCCGGATAAAAATATCTTGCGACAACATGATCTTCAGCAGTATGTGACCACAGTGGTGGAGGAACCCACGAATAATGCAAGAAGAGCAACCTTTAGGAAGAGTCAAGAAAAGGCCAAGCGAATCATCTTTGACTCAGTCAAAGATAGTATAAATCCTGCAATGACTTCATTGATGACTGCCAAGGACTGTATGGATGCCTTGGTGAATCTATATGAGAAATAGGTTCCAAGTTAGAAGAGGAAACTTAAGCACAAGATTAACTATTTGAAGTTGGACAAAGGTGAATCAGTGGAATCTTTCTTTTCCAGGGTAACCCAGATCATAGATCAACTTTTGGTTACAGGGGTGATAGTGGACAATGATGATTTAGTGCAGGCCATTTTTTATGGTCTTCCTTCTTCATGGGATACCTTCTTATCCAGTGTAAGTGGGAGAGAGATTCATCCCACTTTTGAGAGGTTATGGCATGATTGCATCCAAGAGGAGAGTTGCACAACTACCAGGAGCGAGCCAACGAAAGAAGAGAAATCATCTTTAGCATCAAGATTCAAGGGAAAGAAAAAAATCACTTTCCATAAAGGCTCTCAGAGGAAGACAAACACCAAAGGTACATTCAAAGGCAAGAATATTGATACATCTAAGATTAAATGCTTTAGTTGTAAGAAGTTGGGTCATTTTTCTAAATATTGTTGGTTTAGAAAGAAATATCCAAGGAAAGGGAAACATCATGCCTCAACTGTTGAGGATGATGAATCCAAAAGAAATCAGAAAAGTCCTTCTAATGAGAAAGAAAATAGAAAAGAATATTACTTAGTTTCTTCCTTATCCAGTTCAATTTTCACTGGGCCGAAAACTTGGTTAATATACAGTGGTGCATGAAAGCACATGACATGGTACAAGGATATCCTCTTAGATTTCGAGACAAAAATTTTTGCAGAGCAGGTTGAGCTTGGGGATGACAAATGCTACAAGATAGAGGGAGTAGGATCTATCTCCTTTAGATTGGAATATGGGGCTAGACTTCATATTGATGAAGTATTGTATGTTCTAGGGATCAAGAAGAATCTACTATCAGTTTCAACCCTTGATGACAAGGGATATTGGGTGATCTTGAAGGACAAGAAGGAATTAACTATGGGATAAAGGTAGCCACTTAAGTATAGCAAAACCCATTGCAACTCACAGTGGAGGATTGTACATTGTGTCTGGATAGACAGTTCGGGCATTGGCTCATAATGCGACTAGCTCCATCAATTTATGGCACAGAAGACTTAGACATCTTCATTACAAATATATTCTAGATCTACAGAACATGGTATGTGGCATGCCCTCTATTTCTCTTAGTAAAAATGAAATTTGTAAGGGATGCATGCTAGGTAAGAATATAAAGAAATCATTTCCTAGTAGTAACAACAGAGCTCAATGCATCTTAGATCTGGTTCATTCTGATGTATGTGGTCCCATGTCATCTCCCTCAGTCATTGGTTGTTTGTATTATGTCATTTTTATTGATGATTACTGAAGAAAATGTTGGATATATTTTCTTAAAGCTAAAAGTGACACATTTGATAAATTCAAAGAGTATAAAGCCTTTATTTAAAAGCAGACAGGGAAACACACCAGAATCCTTAAAACAGATAATGGAGGAGAGTTTGAATCTCTTCAGTTTGAGGATTTCTGCAAGTCAGCAGGAATCAAGAGACCATTGACCGTGCCATATAACCCTTAGCAAAATGGAGTTGTTGAGAGGAAAAACATGACAATTTGTGAGGAAGTGAAAGCAATGATGTTTGACCAGGATCTGCCAAATTATTTATGGGAAGAAGCTACCTCCATTGTTGTGTATATTCAGAACAAGTTTCCACATGCTATATTGAAGGACAAGACTCCTAAAGAGGCCTTCTCAGGGATCAAACTTGAAGTAGGGAATCTAAGGATATTTGGGTGTCCTGTGTATATTCATGTCCCTAAGGAAAAGAGGACAAAGATGGAACCCTCAGGAAAGAAAGGGGTTTTTTTGGGGTACAGTGAGAACTCCAAGGCTTATAGGATCTATGTACCAGGTCAGAGGAAAATAGAGGTAAGAAAAGATGTGACTTTCCATGAGGAAGTCGCATTTAAGAACTCCAGAGATATTCAACAGGAATCAGAAGTCATTCAGCTAGCTTTACCCTCTTATGAAAATGAAGAGTCATATGATCAGAGGGAGGAACCTCATGAAGGGCCAAGTAATGAGTCCCTAGAACCTTCTAAAGTGTTATAAAGAACTCTTGAAGAACCTCCAACGAAAAGGAAGCTAGGGTGGCTTAAAGAAATAGTGAAGGAAAGAGAAAGGATAACTGCTCCCAAAGGAACTTTTAGGGAAAGGAAGACGCCTCATAGGTTTGGAGGCTATGTTGCACTGATGAGCATCATTAGTGATGTCGAACCTTCTTCATTTTAAGAAGAAGATAAAGCACAAGTATGGAAGGATTCCATGCTTTAGGAATACAGTTCTATTATAAAGAAAAATGTTTGGGACATTGTGACGAGGCCTAAAGAAAAATCAATGGTTTCTTCCAAATGGATATATAAGATCAAACATGTAGTTGATGGAAGTGTGGAAAAGTTAAAAGAAAGATTTGCAGCTAGAGGCTTCACTCAAAAAGAAGGAATCGACTACAAAGAGATTTTTTCCCCTATAGCCAGGTATACCTCCATTCGAACTATTATTGTTTTAACTTCTATTCTTGGTTGGGAGCTACATCAGATGGATGTAAAGACAACATTATTGAATGTAAAGATTGAACAGGAGGTCTTTGTGGAACAAATAGATGGTTTTGTACTGCATAACAAACGCACTCATGTATGCAAGCTAAGGAAGGCCTTGTACAGTCTTATGCAGGCTCCCAGAGTTTGGTATGACATGATTGATGGATTTCTTAAAAGCCTGGGCTTTCAGAAAAGTGATGCTGATGCAAATTTGTACTTCAAGGTAAGAGGTAACCAACCTGTTATACTAATCATGTATTTTGATGATCTCTTTATAAAAAGAGATGAAGGGCTAATAGCCTAGTGTAAGAGGGAGATAACCTCATAATTCAAGATGAAATACTTAGGCTTGATGCATTACTTCCTAGGATTGGAAGTGTGGCAAAGACGGGGCAAGATATTTCTGGCACAAGGAAAATACATAGGGGATGTATTAAAGAGGTTTGGTATGATGGATTGAAAATCCATGTCTACTCCGATGGTTACCAACCTGAGGAAGTTGCATGACTCTGATACAGGTTCATATTTGGTGGATCCCACCATGTATAGGCAGATGATTGGATCATTTATGTACATGTTCCACACTAGGCCAAATATATGTTATGTAGGGATTGCAATGAGTCAGTTCATGACTAAACTGAGACAGAGACATTGGGTGGAAGCAAAGCACATCTTGAGATATCTCAGAGGGACCATTACTTATGGTCTGAGATATACATCCAGTGGTGGTTTATTTCCGCATGGGTATGCAAATGCTGACTAGGAAGGAATCCCAATGGATCAGAAGAGTACTTCTAGATACTGTTTCATTTTAGGATCCACTATGATCTCTTGGTCAAGCTAGAAGCAGGGATCCATTGCATAGAGTACAACAGAGGTTGAGTAAATTGCATCAAGAGATGATAGCAAGGAAGTAGTAGGGATCAGAAAATTGGTTTATTGGTTGTTTGGTGAAAAGCTCGAGACGACGATGGTTCACTGTGATAATAAAAGTTGCATAAAATTGATAGAGAACCTGATATTTCATGAAAGGTCAAAACATATTGACATGAGGTACCACTACATTCGAGACTTGGTCTAGAGAAAAACTGTAAAGTTACAGTACATAGCCACGAGCGAGCAGGTAGTAGATATCCTGACCAAACCATTGACCTCAAGACAGTTTGCGTAGCTGAGAGGCAAGCTTGGTGTGGTTGAGAATGACTCTCTCACTGAGAGGGAGTGTTAAATTTGGCAGCATTGTAATGTCCCCCACCTCTTAGAGAGGTGATGAGGAGACTCAGTGGCCTGGGAACCCCCACTAGGTCATAGTCTCACACTGAGGGGGGGAAAAGTCAAGAAGTTAAAAGTTATATTTTTAAGTTGACTTAAGAAAGGAAAAGGATAAAGGAGTAAAAGATAACTCAACACAAGAATAGAAGATTAACCCTGGGAGTTAACCTAACTCAACAGATAATTAGAAGGAAAAGTATAAGTAAGAGGTTGGGGTGCACCTATTACTCATTTTGGTTTTGGATTAGCACTTTCTATTGCTCTTGAGCATTCAGTTTGGGGTTTTTTTTGTACAAACCCTTGTGAGAAACTCAGTGGTGAAATATCCACTCACCTTGTTCTGCAGCTTGGTCTCGGGGATGAAATACTCCTCCACACCATTCTAGTCTTAGCCCATATCCATCTAGCGCTTCAGAAGGTAGCAGGCCATACTGTTCTTGTGTTTCCAGCAAGGGCGCACCATCATCTAGAGGGAGGTTCGATCCAGCTTATCCTGAGGGCCTGGGGCCATTTCAACAGTTGGGTTTTGTTTGTAGGGGCAGGACCATCAGTTTGAGGGATTTTCTGGAGGGTTATCATCATTCTACATTTGTCTGCAGATTGGGATGTCTTGGAGCCATAGGGGACGTCCTGTGATTCAGTAAAACTTAGATCTAGGGAGATCTACTTGAGATCTGAGTCTGAAACTTCTCCCACGGGATTCTCATAGCCCGATCTATATTCTTGGAGAGTTTCAGAGCATTTGGAGGCCTCCTTCATCAAGGCCGAACCAACTAGGGTTTTATTCATCCAGTGGGGCACACCATTCAGTGGAGGAATTCAGATCTACGAGGTTTGAGAGTGGATTTGGGAATTTGGACATCTGGGTTGTCCTTACAGTTGCCCGATCTATCATTTGGCATATTTCTCGGGATGATTGGACACTTTTGGTAGAAGGGTAGAATTATTGAGGGCTTCAACATTCTAGCAGGATGTGGCACTTTCCAGCTTGGAGGTTGAGCATTAGTACAACTCAGATCTGCTTGATTTAGTCTTCATTGTATATCCAGCCTTTGGAGGCTTATTTTGTATTGTCGGGAGCATTTTGTAGTAGCTCATATCTATTGCTTGTATGAGCATCTGAGGTTTATTCCAGATCGGCCATCTATTGTATTGATCTTACATTGCTCATAATAAAAAGGTCAGATCTTTGTTTGTGCTTCTACATCTTGAATATATTGTGATCTCCATGTGTTGATGAATCTTGTATGCACTTAATAACTCAATAAATTAGTAGTAGTTAGTGATTCCAAGAAATAATTTAGCTTGGGATCATTACAAGCATCGATAGTCATTCTCCAATGAGAGGCCATATGGGCCACCCTGAGGCTAGCCAGGGAGATTTGGAGAATCAACCAGTCTTGTGAGGTATTGACAAAATCCAGGGGGAACGTACAACCTTTGTGAGTCAAACCAAAAGTCAGGGGGTCCATACAACCTCTGTGAGCATAGACAGTCTAGTGAAAATTTCAGGGGGAATGTACAACCTCTGTGAGCATAGACAAACTAGTGCAAAAGTCAAGGGGAACATACAACCTCTGTGAGCCTAGTCAAACCTTGTGAGCCATGAGAAAATTCAAGGCATCTAGAAAACGTTAGGTTGATTATAAAATTCCTATGAGCTAGAAACAAACGATATTCCCAATATTGCAAATGATATAAATGTATTGATCTAGTGCGTTGGCACGTGTAACATTATCCACCATGAAGAGAATTTTGAATTTCCTTGTAAAGAGTCGAGTTGTAACTGAAGTCTCAATTCTAGTTCTATTTTAGAATTAAAGTGTAATGCTGAGTTGTAAGTGAAGTCTCAATTCTAGTTCTATTTTAGAACTAAAGTGTAATGCTCTTTAAGAGCAGAACATTCATGGTGGATATTTGTAAGTGATCCTACATTATTAATGCAATAAAGGAATATCGTTTGTTGGGGTTTTTCTCTCTGTATAGGGCTTCCCCAGGGTATATGTGTTGTTGATGTGCATGATTACTTATCTACATAGTTATTGCTATTCGATTATGATTTGGTATTGTTGAAGTGTGCTAAGATGGAATCAAAGTGTTACGAAAATAAAATAATTAATCTGCATAATAAATCAAGCTCATAATTTAACAGTTTTAGATATTTGATTATTGCATGCAATGGGATTTAAGGAATGATTGTTTGTTTAGATAGTAGACTTCTTGCGGAACGAAATTCTAGTATAAGGAATGGTTGGGATATATATATTAGATTGCACGTGCCTTGGATTTTGTTTTGATTAATAGTTAGATTTTGTGTGCATTGAATGTTGATGATGCATGTATAATTAAGTGATTGAGATTAAACGCACGCATTGAATGATGCATCATGTAATGTTTAGATTTTACTTCTTGCGCGCAATGAAAATTCAATGTAATGATGATTGTTGGTTATTTACTTCTTGCGCCATGAAAAAATTATTGTAATGAATGATTGTTTAGATATTATTTCTCGTGCACCATGGAATAAATGTCGAATTGTGTCGACTACATTATTTCTTAATTTATGATGTGGCATGACTGATTAATAACTAGTTTTCTCTCACTCATTAATTATCTGGGCTTGTGAATGTTCTGGAATTGTTTACTCTCATGCACATCAATTAATTAAATATTGATGTATGATTGATACAATGATGGTTACCCTTGCACCTTGGTTAATGATATTACGATTGACGGACCGATGAATGAATGGTTGTTGATGTTGTTGATTAGCTAGTTTCTTTGATTATTTGTGTTAGTGGGATGTAGATGTTAATATTATGGTAGCTTCGGGAGGTATGAACCTCTATGATGACCTATGAAGAGATTAGAATCCTCCATAAGGAAGCAAAGAATTGAAGAAAACCCTAGACAGGTTGTCGGCTGAACAAATATATTTATATTGAATTTATTGATGCCCAGAAAGAGAAGTCGGTCCAGTTAGACTGGTCAGGTCGGCCCCAGTTAGACTGGCCAATCCACTATAAATACAGGGCGCCAGTTTCATTATTACACACTCTCAGAATTGCAGAGCTAGTTGTGCGCACTACAGTTGGCAGTTTTGTGCGCAGGTCTCTGGGGAAAGTGGTGCGCTAGTTCTGGGTGGGATCATCTATTCAGTTTTGTTTCTATTCTTTTGCTTGGTGCATTTATCCTCTCTTGGCTATAGATTACAGCCAGAATTATCTTCTCGGTCAAGTTCAAGGTGCTCGGAGGGAGGCTTCGGCCTGTGGTTAGGAGACGAGGGTATCATCATGGTAAAATGAGCACACAATCCTTTATATTCTAACAGGTTATGGGCCCACACACCCTTCAGTCAGCCTAAAATGCTAGAAGGAAACATAACTGCTAGGTATTGAGCTCTTTGAGGAACTTCCGCTAGGGTTACTAGCAGGAGCAGCTTCCAAAGAACTGCAGCTAGGATTACTAGCAGTAGCAGTTGTAGAAAACCTAATTCTCAAATCCGACACCTTGTGATGGAGCATCTTGCTCAAGGAGAATATATCCAGATTTTCCCTAACTCAGCGCACCTATTGACTTTCTCAGAAGAGAGAAAAGACAGTTGAATTTTTGGATCAAGGCATGACCAGTTATCAGTCAACCGAAGACATATGCAAAACAATCAGTCTCTTACATTACTCAGCACTTACCAGGACAATTGAAGACGATATGTGGATAATCAACAATGGAGCTTCCAGGCACATGACGGGAGATCAAGCTAGACTCTCAAATCTAAATGAGAGAAATACATCGTACAAAGTGGAGCTTGGAAACAAAATCACCTACCCCGTCAAAGGATTTGGACAAGCCTCAATCAAATTGGAATCAGGTAATCATGTTCACTTAAGCAATGTTCTATATGTACCTAGTTTAGAAAAGAATCTTGTATCAATATCATTCTTAGAAGAAAAAGGAAACCGAATAGCCTTCATAGATGAAAAGGTGTTATCATGGCATAAAGATTCCAGCATAGAATATGCTAGGGTTATTGGAAGACGTGAAGGGAATCTATACAGACTACTAGAATGAAATGAAGAAGCCCTAGTACATGATGAAGTCAACCCTAATGAGCTTTGGCATAGAAGGTACGCTCATATCAATTATCAAGCATTACCTTTCCTCAGGAAGATGGTTGAAGGGATACCGGAATTGAAGTCTACACACGAGTGAATTTGCAAGGGATGTGCCCTTGGGAAGACCATTAAGAAACCATTCCCAAGTAGCAACAACAGATCTAAGGAAACCCTAGATTTAATACACTCAGATGTTTGCGGTCCAATGCCAGTCAAATATTTAGTAGGAGCACTCTACTACTTAACATTCATAGATGAATATTCAAGGAAGACGTGGTTGTACCTACTGAAGTCAAAAGATGAAGTATTCAGCAAGTTCCAAGAATTCAAGGCAGAAACAGAGAACCTTACGAACAAGAAGATCAAGACATTAAGAACAGATAATGGAGGAGAATACACCTCGAAGGAGTTCGTTGCATTCTGCAAATCAGCAAGGATTAGGAGGGAGCTAACTGTTCCTCATAATCCTCAACAAAACGGTG
>ML778470.1:256043-304965 GCA_009831015.1 Picea engelmannii
GCTTCCCATTGTAGTTAACATGGGAGGCAGACTGATTGCTGATGTATCATAGACATCGACTTCCCATTTATGGGGAGTGGTCTAGGACAGTCATTCTTCTTGGCAGTCACTCTGAGTAGTGGTCAAGTAGAATGGTCTGCCTCACCGGGCAGTCATTCTTTCGAAGTTCACAGTTGTGAGCAGTTTCGAAGAATCGTCCGTTTGGAGGTTGATGCAGGACATACATTCCTCGAGGGAAGACTCATTCTTTCCAGGATACACTTTGTTTAGTGTCGGAGGAATGGCCTAGTGTGGGGAATGGTCCAGACAGTTACTCCTCGAGGGCAAACTCATTTTCTCCAGGCTACACCTTGTTTGGTGTCGGAGGAATGGCCTAGGGTGGGGAGTAGTCCAGGCTCAGCAATGAGGGAAAATTATTTCTCGAGGGTAGACTCATTCTCTCCAGGCTACACCTTGTTTGGTGTTGGAGGAATGGCCCATAGTGGGGAATAGTCCAGGACAGTCATTCCTTAGGCAAACTCATTCCCTCCAGGTTACACTTTGTTTAGTGTCGGAGGAATGGCCCAGGGTAAGGAATGGTCCAAGCATTTCTCAAGGGAAGACTCATTCTCTCCAGGTTACACTTTGTTTAGTGTCGGAAGAATGGCCCAGGGTGGGAAATGGTCCAGGTTCAGAAATTAGAAACAATCCTTCTTCCTTAGTTGAGAAGAATGGGGTAGATAGCCTATTATTGATATTCTATGTTGAGGGAAGACATTCTTTTAGATCTCACAAATGTGAGTGAAAGATTGGCACAGAGGATTGTTGTTGATATTATATACTGAGGGTAGAAACTCTTTCAGATCTCACAGACGTGAGTGAAAGATTGGCCCAGATGTTTCAATTTTTATCATAACATTGTTTTTATGCAGATGAAGACTACTGTGGTGGCAGACATTCTTTCAGATCTCACAGACGTGAGTGAAAGATTGGCCCAGATGATATAGTTTTATCATAACATTGTTTATATGTAGGTTGCTATTTGTTATAAAGGACAGTTTGTGAATTTGTTTCACAAAGTATGAGTAGTTGTGTACTACTAGAATAGACACAGGTGTGTTCTATAAATTGATATTGTACCAGTTGTCATAGGAGATTATCCAGTCGGATAATAATGACAGGTGCTTGTGGTGCTACCATTTGAATGGTCTGTTGTGCTCAAGACCATATCTCCCTATCTAGGAGGGAGTGTTAATATTATGGTAGCTTCGGGAGTTATGAACCTCTATGATGACCTATGACGAGATTAGAATCCTCCGGAAGGAAGCAAAGAATTGAAGAAAACCCTAGACAGGTTGTCGGTTGAACAAATATATTTATATTGAATTTATTGATGCCTAGAAAGAGAAGTTGGCCCAGTTAGATTGGTCAGGTCGGCCCCAGTTAGACTGGACAGTCCACTATAAATATAGGGCGCCAGTTTCATTATTACACACTCTCAGAATTGCAGAGCCAGTTGTGCGTACTGCAGTTGGTAGTTTTGTGCACAGGTCTCTAGGGAAAGTGGTGCGCTAGTTCTGGGTGGGATCATCTGTTCAGTTTTGTTTCTATTCTTTTGCTTGGTGCATTTAGCCTCTCTTGGCTATAGATTGCAACCAGAATTCTCTTCTCGATCAAGGTCAAGGTGCTCGGAGGGAGGCTTCGGCCTGTGGTTGGGAGACGAGGGTATCGTCGTGGTAAAACGAGCACACAATCCTTTATATTCTAACAATAGACACCTCCTTGTTCCTCAAAACGATATCCATCCTTAAGACCTTAAATGGTTAAAATCAATTGGAACCTGGGATTGAGTGTTTCTTATGTGTCGTGGAGGTCCTAACCTTGCAGGGTAGTTTGGGTGGGTAGTATATTATGTGTTTCTTGCGATTATCTTTATCATCCTTATGATTCATTATGTTATCTTATGTTTCCTTAGTGATAAATGATGATGGTCCTTATGAGATGCGTTGAATGTTTAATATTGTATTGTTATGCATCGTTTTTAATTATAGAATGCAATAATGTGGGGTTGTTGTTAATTATTGTGTTAATACATCGACATGTGTGTCATGGTACATGGTGATGATGTGTCGGCATTGTGTTGCATTCAATAATTAATGAATTATTATTTTTTGTTAATATATGTGATTGATGTGTCAATGATGTCGATCTTATTATGATGTTTTAATTTCCTAATGCAACACTAAAAAAAAAAGATTTTTTTTTTTTACGTGTTGTATACTTCTTGTTGTCATAATGGGGGGGCATTACATATGGTATCAGAGTGGGTTCAACCCTGTGACTATGGATCATCATGCCTTCCACGACAGTAAACCCTTGAGTAATAACTTAGCACTAATTAAAATTTTAACTTGTCCATGCAATAATTATAGTTAGAGGACGTCGTAGAGGTAGACAACATGGTGCTAGGGGCAGAGTCGCTACACCTCCAGTAGCATCCATGCCTGAGGGGTATAACCCACAAGGAGAATAAAAAGTCTTTGGACAAGAGAATATTGATATAAGGAATGTGGATGGTGTAACAAGGTCCTTCCAGGGAAGGGTCTCAGGCCTTAACTAACTGTCTGTACTGAGATAAGGCCAAGGCCCTTGTACCTGTGTGGGTCTACAATGCGCCCTATGTTCCCGAGTTCACGAGTGCTCTGGAAGGCTCAAATGTCGAGGAATGGCTGGAGAAAAAGGTGATGTGCTTCCCGCTTTGCGGTTACGACCTCCAACATGAAGGTTCACATGGTGGTATTCAACTAAGGGGAGTTCCCTTCTATGGTGGAAGACTCTCCTACCTCATCTAAACATGGTCGTCGAAGATTTTTTATGGGAATGGTTCGAGGAACAGTTTCAGGAGAAGTAATTTTCAGAGAAACTCATTTAGCGCCAACTCGATGATTTCAACGCATTACGACAGGGTGGTCATATGGTGCCAGATTATGCGATCAAATTTATGGAGCTACTTTGGTGTGCCCCACATATTAACATAGATAAGATAGAGGTCAACAAGTTTGTGTTCGGCCTTAACTCCATATTTCATGCGAAGGCAAGGATCTAAATGCCTCGGATGTTGCACAATGAAGTTCAGTAGGCCTCATAGCTAAGGAAGATTTGACCCTGGAGAATAACCGCCAGGCTTGAGGCATCATGTACCATTTCCAACCAAACTTTTATTATTTGTTGGATCCCGGTGCTATAGAGAGATCTATTTATAGTACCACACTAAAGGGATTTAGGTAAAGTCATTGAACCAAATGATTTTATATTTGTCGAAATGGCTTCGAGTGCCAACCAGATGGTTGGAGGAAGGGGCATGCTATGTCTCTTTAACCGGGCGAATAGTGTAACGAATTCCAACCTATATGTCACGATCTTAAGATATTATGATGACATGATCAATATGGACTAGTGGGAATTACATGAGGCGATACTCAACAGTAATATGAAGCAGTTGAGCTGGACTAACAATGAGGGACAAAGAAGTGTGATTGTAGGAAGAAAATGGGGATTATTTCTGAGATTTATTTCTTCCGTACAACTACAAAAGAGAACGCACAATGATGCATGTTACATGCATACTTAGCGTTGAATGTCAAGGGCATGGTGGAAATATTAGAAAACCTTCTGGTAGTATGAGAGTTTGCAGACATGATTCCTAGAAGAATTTCCAGGTATGTCGCCCAAAGCCAAGATGGAATTTACCATTGACTTAAAATATGGAACTAAACCAATAGAAATAACACATTATTGGATGTCGACCCCTAAGTTATAGGAGTTGAAAATGAAACTGAGGGATTTGTTGGACCTAGGACTTGCGTCCAGGTGTGTCACCTCAAAGTGCACCTATTATTCTCATACGAAAGAAGTATGGGTCATGGAAGACTCTATATTGACTACTATCCTTTGAACAAGGAAACGATCAAAAACCTGTATTCGTTTCCAAGTATAGAAAATTTTCTTGATCAAATGAAAGGTGTGACAGTGTATTCAAGATTGATTGGAGATCAAATTATCACCAGTTACAAATTAAAGAGGAAGATATTCCTAAGACCTCTTTCAAAATGAATTTCAGTCACTATGAGTTTACATTTGGTCGTGGGGATGGACAAATTCCCTAGGGGTATTCATGAACTTGATGAAAGGGGTGTTTCGCAAATACTTGCACAAGTTTGTTCAAGTATTCATTAATGATATTTTGATCTACTCTTGGATGATGTAAGAACACAATGAATAATCATGCTTGGAACTACAATGTTTACGAGAGAACAAATTATTTGGGAACTGTCGAAATGCTCTTTTTATCAATAGAAGATTCATTATTTAGGGAATGTCATCTCCGACAAAGGTATCACTATGGATCCAATGAACTTAGAGGATATTATGGAATGGCCTACGTCAACAAAAGTCCCATGAGTATGTAGCTTCATGGGTTTAGCAGGATATTATCGATGGTTCGTCGAGGGTTTTTCGAAGATAGAAAATTTGATTGTGGAATTGTAGAAGAAGAACAATAATTTTGTGTGGACTGAGAATGCGCACAAGCATTTTGAAGGCTTAAGGAGTTTTTTATGACAGTGCCAATAATGAAATACCCAGACGTGGACGAGGACTTCTTGGTATGCACAGACGCATCCAAGGAAGGCTTAGGAAGATTCTTCATGCAATATGGTTGAGTGATCAATTACATCTCGAGAAAGTTAAGAAAGAATGAGGAGAACTACGGGATGCATGATTTGGATTTATTAGCCATTGTGTATGCCCTGAGAGTATGGAGATACTACCTGATTGGATGAAAGTTTGAACTAAAAATGGACCACTATGGTTTACAACACATTTTTTACCCAAAGAGACTTGAACGCAAGATAAAGGTGTTGGTTGGAACTTCTTAGCGAGCATGATTTTGAGATTACCTAAATAAAAGGAACAATGAACAGAGTGGTTGATGCACTGAGTTGGAGACCACATATATTTTTGGTGATACCTCTTTAGACGAATATACGGGAAAATATTCTAACTATGGCATGATGATGACTGGTATAAATAGGTTAAGGAGTTCATCAGGCAAGACACCATGTTGGTACCAAAATTTGACGCATTTACTGTGGAAAACAACAGATTAATGAGATATAATACCTAGATTTACGTACCTCCCAACGATGAATTGAGAAGTTTTATCCTAAATGAAGGTCATAGATCTATATTCATGGCTCATCCAGGAGTCATGAAGATGAGGTCAGACCTTAAACCCTTATTCTTCTGGAAAGGAATGAAGGAGGACATATTCAACTACATGGTGAGATGTCTAGAATGTAAACAAGTGAAGGTTGAACATAGACATCCAACAGGATTACTACAGCCACACACTATTCCAGATCAGAATAGGAGGTCATTTCGAATCACTTCATTATTGGATTACCATTGATGGCAAGGAGGCATGACTCAATTTTTGTGGTAGTCGACACTCTGACAGGGTGCACATTTTATTCCAATGCGTACGACGTATCGGGTGCCAGACATAGCTATAGTTTTTATCTGTGAGATAATGAGACTGCATGGAATGCCTAAATGGATCATATTCGATCGAGGATTAGTGTTTACCAAACGATTTTGGACTAGTTTCCAAGAGGCCTTGGGAACCCAACTTAATTTTAGTATCATTTATCACCTGGAGACAGACAAGAAGATAGAAAGAATGAAACAAATCTTGGAAGATATGTTGCGTATGCCTGTGATGGACCGACAAAAGTGTTGGGAAGATTTCTTGCCATTGGTAGAGTTTTCATACAACAAAAAATATCAAATCAGCATTAATATGGCACCATTCGAGTTTCTTTATGGGTGAACGTGTCAGATGCCTTTGAGTTGGGATCTGCTTGAGGATAGGGTCTCGGTAGGACTAGAAGCAATCCAAGAAATGGAAGAGGATATGCAAACAATAAGACAAGGGATAAAGGAAGCATAGGATCGACAGAAGAATTATGCCGATGTGCATCGTGTTGACCATACTTATGAAGTCAGTGATCGAGTCTTCTTGCAGGTGAAACCGCACAAGAGTTCGATCAATTTTGGAATGGGTGCTAAACCCTCTCCTAGAATGTGGGGCCTTTAGGAGTTGTGGAAAGGAAGGGACCCATGGCCTACCGAATAGCCTTGCCTCATTCATTGAGGTGTATGCAAAATATGTTTATTGTATCTATTTTGAATTTATGTTAGTGATCCCACACCTGTGATTGACATGAGTTCCTTATTCTATTTTGATAACTAGACATTTAGATATTGTCAGATACCTTATTTCTACACTTGTATACTGTGAAACTTCAGAACGAAGTTTAAAACAAGAGGGAGTGTATGTAACATCCCTCTCATGTGCGCAACTCGTGTGACTTATTCTTTGAAGACACTTCCATGCAAGTGATCCAGTTCATTATATGATTGTCTGCTTTTCTTATGGATTTTGATGATGAGATTGTGGATTATGATGTTATGTTATGTTATTTATGTATATACAAGTGCTATTGATTGGCTTCTGCTGAGTGTCCATGAATCTTGATATATTGAGGATGTTGATGGCATCAATGGACCTCCTTGGACTTCGGATCGATTCAGGGAGTGGACTGTATATGGTTTGATTATTTATGTTATTTCATATGTGACATATGACTAGGTATATTATGATGTTGTTTATGGATCGTTGACATGTTTATTTTATGGATGTAGGATGATGATTGTTTTCTAATCAGACTCACATTAGGAGTAAATGGTCCATGCACAACAACCAATATTGAGGGAGAGGTGTGGCAGTAGCCCTACCACATCCTACTAGCACTCCCACCGTGGCTTGAATAGTAGGTTAACGATTACCTATTTTGAGAGATCCATGATACCATGAGGGTAGACTGAGACAGTTTCTCACAAAGATTCTAAGGGGCACGCAATAAGGAAGGTTCATTATTCCTTAGAGTCCCTTAGTCTCCCACAAGATCGCTCGATGGAGTATTGACTCCAAGGGTTCGACAACTACCAAAATCAGTCAAAAGGTGAGTGCAACCCTTGGAGCACATAGTGCGTCTTGAAGGGCATGTCGCACAAATGAAACTTGAATAAAGGTGAGTGACACCCTTGGAACAGATAGTGTGTCTTGAAGGGAACATCACAATTTTTTTTAACATTGGTGAGTCAATGAACCTAGGTACCTAGAAAAACATTATCTTATTTTGACATGATCATCCTTAAAATAAATGTTGTATCAGTAAATTTTAATAATTATAAAATTTCCCTTAATCATTTTTTTGCTAAGCCTAGTTGAAATTAGAGCATAGGTCTAAATGGGGTATGATGACTAAAAATTAATTAATAAATTAATAAAAGGGGGATTAAGAAAAATCAAATCTAGAATTTAAAGGAGAAATAATTTATCTAAAATTAATTGTTGTTTATGTGAAAAACTTGCTAAATTAGAACTTAGAAGAAAAGAGAAATTAAATGCAAAAAGAAATGTGGAACATATAAAGGAATCTAGTCTAGAGGACTTTCTGTTGGACACACTGACCACACTGAGAGGGGCAGTGAATCAGTGTAGGGCTCTTTTTAAAACTTCCCCTTCACAAAACTCCTTAGTTAGCAATCACCATTTACTCATTACTTATTGCTATCATTTATAACCAGTTAAATGTGAACATACATCAGCAACATATATCATCAATAAGTCATCACCACAAGGAACACAAAGAACACAAGATGCATGTACAAGTTTATTTGTATTATGGACTACAATCCTTGGGTTATCAGCAACAACTGAATAGAGTTACAACTCCACAAGAGCACCAACTCTATAATGCAAGACTCAACTTACACAACTCAACACCAATTGAGAAGAGGAATCAATACTCAACAGATACCAATCTGTCAATAGGTACGTGACCTGCCAGTAGTGCAGCATGCGTATGTAAGCACCCTACCAGTAGTACAACACGCGTATGTACACATCCTATCTATACTAAATCCTGTGTATGCCTTCTGAGTATTTAGGGTTTTATCTTCATGAAGAACTCAGATCCTCTACATCCCTCAGTCGCATACACTTATGTCTCTCACTGCCCAGTTTGTACCATAACCGGTCACAACACATCTATGCTCTCCAATAGCTTACTCATGCTCCTCAACCATACAATATGAAAGCTACTTAATCATGTATAAGCAACCAGTGTACTATGGAAATCATATCAATACTGAACCATAAGAGTGTTTCTCACTCTATCAATCAACCAACATAACCATATCACAACAGTCATACCAAGAATTCCTTAAGCATTCACTATACAATAAGCAAGAATATCCATCAAGACAACTATGTAACCATACCAAAGTTTCTATGGCAGATCTAAACACATAGAATGCATATCTGGAACTTGCTTCAATCTTCAAGATCTTGGCACTAACTCACACTCAAGTTTCCATGACTTCATCCATATGTACGAGTTTTGCCTTCCTTCATCTCGCGTGTGTGTGCGCTCTGGCTCACTGCAGGCCGCATATGTACTCGCTCTGGCTCACTACTACTCGCGTACTCCTTTAGAAACTAGGGTTTTTGAACTTCCTAAACTTTCGTCATCAAGATATCAGAATTACAGAAAATTTGATGCGTCCATGAGATCCTCCAGTCACTCTCTTTCTCAGAATATATCTTCACTATATTCTTAAGATATGTATTTCACAAGAGACCCTTGCCTCTTATTTATACTCTCAAGTAGTTTCCTTAGAACCATCTTCTAGGTCACTTTGTCCACATAGCCACTTTTCCCACATAGACACCTATGTCCAACTTTTCCAAATTTTCCACTTGTCCATGTATCCAATAACCACTTGACCCCTTAAGCCATTTTCCTCATTTTAGGGTTAACCTTCTTATAACCACTTTCCATAATTAGAAATTTCTCCATTTACTTTATTATTTAAATAATCCTCCTTGACTTTGTCACTTCACTTTATTATTTAAATAATCCTCTTTGATTTTTTCACTTCACTTTATTATTTAAATAATCCTCCTTCTTTGCAAGCACTTTGACTTCTTTGACCTTTTGCAGCTTCAAGCCAACATATGAGGGTCCTTCAACTTCGTAAGGCCATAACTTTCAAACCATGAGGAGTTATGTGACGTTCCACATACCATCAGAAATGGCATGACAAGCACTATCCATCTAGGATAGGTTTACTGAAAAATTCATTGATATTCATCTCATTATTCCACAATTAAGTATGGGTTCTCTAACCATACTTCTAGGATAACTCAATCGCAAAGAATCTTCCCATGAGGGTTTTCACCATAAGGGGACCACTTTGGAGTTCATCCAGTTGTACTCCTTATCAAGACAATAATGAGTCATCTTCACATCAATCCAACTATGCATCATATATCAATGAAGCCACATCGATCCATCTTCATCTATGCATCATATATCAATGACAACTCATTGATCCATCTTCATATATGCATCATATACCAATGGAAACTCATTGATCCATCTTCATCTATGCATGAAATCATGTGCCTATGATTCTACTTGACATCAATCCATTCACATCAAGGACAATACATATTATCTCATTCTTCTATGACAAGACATTGTTCCTTTGACATTAATCAATCAATCCTTTGGCATCAATCAATCCCTTGACATCAATCCTTTGACATCAATCAATCCTTTGGCATCAATGACAACATGATCCAACAATATCCCCCTTTGGCATTGATGGAAATACCAACATTGATGTCAACATGTAGATAAGGCATTGATCTACATCAATATTCATCTCAATCACATCAATGTGACTATCTCTCCCCCTTTGACATCAATGGTAAAGGGTATTTATCTCCTTAGGGATTCTCCCCCTATCCAAACTCTCCTTGGGGATTCTCCCCCTACCTAAATGCCTTTGATATTCCAGTGAATAATCTCTCCCCTTTTGAATAAGGGATATAACTCTGATGTAATGTTGAATATATATCACCCATGCTCCCCATGTGACCATCGTTCACCCTGGAACTATGCCTCTGTGTTCTTTCTTCAGGTATAGGGATCTTTTTCAAGTATTTATCTTTGCATCTGATAAAATATTTCCTCATGGAATCATGGGAAGAAGAGTGACTCCCCCTATGGGTATGTCTCCCCCTATCTTCTCTACAATATGAACAATATGCTATTACTGCAATATGCTTCTGCTGCAAATGATACCGCTCAACTGGAACATAGATCAACCGATCTTTCTATGATGATATTTGTTCCTGTCAATGCATCAAAAGTCATGCCATACCATACATCATGAAGAAAAAGATATGTCAAAATAGAGAATCATGAACAAAACATCGACCAAGTACATCATGTGCCATATTGTGTACCAACTATGCACAACACCTATGTACATAATAGAATATGCCATAAGATATCATCAATGGACTGTATCAACCATATGCCAATAACATGTGCCAACTGTGTATCATCCATATGCTCCTACCAACATGCCAACCATGTGCCACAAACAAGTGTCATATCATTCATGATATGCCTCCATCATGAATCAAGTGCCACAACCATGTATCTCAATCAATCAAGTGTCTCAACTACATCATCCCATACATCATGTACCAAAGGATAAGTAATACCAATGATATACTTTAACCAAGTACTATCATCCACATACATATATCATCTATGAGTGCATCAACATTGCACTAATCATGTATCACCACATGTACCAAGCAAGTGCATTAACCATGCACCAATACCACAACAAGATGAACTATAATCAAGATGTGTCCTCATATATAAATGCCATATCAACCATAGACCATGTGAAAATCATACTACTAGAAGGTTCCTTTAAAAATGTACCAAATGTCTACCAAACATGCATCAACTATAAATCGAGCAATGACTCATCGATGGTGTACACCATGACCACTTCATCAACTTATCAACTACATGTCCCAATATGTAGTTCATCCATATGCCAAATGCATGCACCAAGATATCCAACAAATATGCTTCCAATAATACATCATAAGATATATCAATGAAATTTAATTATGTACCATCCATGTACCCCAACAGATTAGTGTCAACCTCCATTCACTATAGTAAATAATAAGAATCCAATATGTACTAGAAGTGTGCCTCAAATGACATCTCTATCTAGCATCATCATGATATATCTCATAACCAAAGTTCCATAACTTCACTGTCACAACCAAAATTGTTCTTCAACAGAAAAATGTCTCAATCCACACTCTAGGGTTAGTACCATGCATCCAAGACAGTCTTTCAACATTCAACCATATGTCACCACCATACATACATCAATTATATATGCCAATATGTAATCATGAAAACCTGCAACAAACAATGTCAGATGCTGCAACAAATCATGTCAGACCCTGCAACATAGAGTTATACCATATACCATGCTGCAGCTCATGTGCATAGCCTTTTCCCAAGGATCTTTTACCACAAATACGCGGCCTGCTGCATAGACCACTCGTGTATGTACGCAACCTATTCATAGGTCAGCTCGTGTATGTATGCGACCTATTCATAGGTCAGCTCGCATATGTACGGGACTGTTACCATTGTAACCCGCGTATGCTTCTGAATATGACAAATTTGAGCTTCCCTTAAGGCTGCCATTCTGCTCTGGTTGTTCAATTTTATTTACCCACTTCTGAAGGTGTCCCTGCTTCTCAGAACTTGAGCTCTAAGCTTCCATCTTTTAAAAAATGTCTTCCTTCCTAACTTCATGCCTTCTTCTAATCATGCTATATGAAGTCCTCATCATGGTATTTCTTCTTGTGTTCTAGCAATTTTGGGATTTGTGACCAAATCCACTACAATTGTAGCATCTCATGATGTGACAATGAACAACAATGTGTCCTACTTGATTACATATCCAACACCTTAGGGTGTTATGAAATCTTTCATTATCTCTCCCTGCATAAAAACTGCATTCCAAAGCTTTGTGACCATATTCATTACATAAGTAACAGTGACCATGAAAAACATTTTCATACCTTTGCTTTGGTGTCCATATTGAAAGTGTCTCTCTTATTTGAGTTGTAAAGTTGGCTTCTTGATGTTTTCCTTTCTTTGTTCCTTTGAAACTTTCCTTTCCTTTTGTATATGGTTGACTTGTAACATTATTTCCATCCTTTGAGAGTGAGGGACTTACTTCATGCTTCCTTGAGGTGCTTGCTTCAACATGTGTAGCTTATTTGTTGTATCCAAGACCTGATTTATCATTTCGTGATCTTTGACTATCCAAGATCTCATTCAATATTGTTGAGCTATTCAAGAATTTGTTTGACTTCTCTACTTTATTTCTAAGATCAACAACTTCAGCTTCCAACTTATGACCTGAATCTTCCTTTTCATTTACTTGATTCTTTAATAGTTCTTCTATCCTTTTGGCTTCTTCAATTTGGGTCTTGAGATGGACATTAACTTCAATACTTTTGCTAATCTCATCATCTAGCTTCTTATTCTCTTCTATTTCATTCTTTAGTCTTTTGATCTCTTCTTATTTTTCTTATAATTGAGTCTTTTTACTTTCTTCTTGTTCCTTGAGCATTTCCTTTAACTTCAAAATATGCCTTTGATTCTTTTTGAAACTTTTTAGTGTTATCAGAAAGATAGCTATATTCTATATAACAATGGTCATAGTTGTATTCAAATAGACCCCATTCAACTTTCCTTTTAAGATCTTATAATTCTTCTTCTACTTCTTCCATGGAATAACTATCATCTAACTCTACATAAACTATTTCTAGCTTTTCTTATTCACTTGTAGAGAAATATTCAACATCATCACTTTTTGAAATATTGCAATCGAGGTTTTTTTGGAGATTCTTTACCTTCATTGATCTTGATGGAATTGTCTTCAAGGTATTCCTTTTTTCCAACATCATCACATTTAGAATCATTGTAAATAGAGGATTTTGGAGATTGTATACCTTCATTGTTCTTGATGGAGTTGTCTTTAGTGTCTTCCTTCTTGCTTTGGTATGTCTCCTCTAGCTTTAGCCATATATCCTTGGCGGAAGTGCATTGTCCCATGCTCTCTTTGATAGAACTTGAGATTCCACTAAGAATGTTCTTCAAAACTAATGCATCATTCTTTTTTTCTTCCCTTTGAGTTGCAAATCTTGACTTGTTCTTCAAAGGAACCGATCCACCAATAGCTTATTTCCAAACATCTGCTCCTATTTCCTTCAAATGCACTTTCATTTATATTCTCCATGTAGAATAATTTTCCTCAGCAAGGATTGGAACTTCATCATCCATTTGTGTGTCCATGGATATCCTCCAAGATTGTTAAGGCTTATAGTGAAGGCCTGCTCTGATACCAATTGTTGGACACACCAACCACATTGAGAGGGGGGGTGAATAAGTGTAGGGATCTTTTTAAAACTTCCCCTTCACAAAACTCCTCAGTTAGAAATCACCATTTACTCATTACTTATTCTTGTCATTTATAACCAGTTAAATGTGAACATACATCAAAAACATATATCAACAAAATATATCATCAACAAGTCATCACCACAAGGAACAAAAAGAACACAAGATGCATGTACAATTTTATTTTTATTACGGACTACAATCCTTGGGTTATCAACAACAACTGCATAGAATTAAAACTCCACAAGAGCACCATCTCTATAATGTAAGACTCAACTTACAAAACTTAGCACCAAATGAGAATATGAATCAATCCTCAGTAGATACCAATCTGTCAGTAGGTACGCGACCTATCAGTAGTGAAACATGCGTATGTACGTGCCCTACCACTAGTACAACTCACGTATGTGCGCGGCCTGTTTGTACTACAACCTCCATATGCCTTCTGAGTATTTAGGGTTTTCTATTCATGAAGAACTCAGATCCTCTGTAGCCCTCAGTCACATTCACTTATGTCTCTCACTGTCCAGTCTGTACCATAACCAATCATAACACATCTATTCTCTCCAACAACTTACTCATGATCCTCAGCCATACAATATGAAAGCTACTTAATCATGTATAAGCAACCGGTATACTATGGCAATCATATCAGTATTGAACCATAAGAGTGTTGCTTACTCTATCAATCAACCAACATAACCATATCACAACAATCATACCAAGAATTCCTTAAGCGTTCACCATACAATAAGCAAGAATATCCATCAAGACAACTATATAACCATACCAGAGTTTCTATGGCAGATCTGAACCCATAGAATGTAGATCTGGAACTTGCTTCAGTCTTCAAGAGCTTGGCACTAGATCACACTCAAGTCTCCATGACTTCATCCATCTGTATGCGCTATGCCTTCCTTTAGCCCACGTGTGTACGCGCTCTGGGTCACTACAACCCGCATATGTACGCGCTCTGGCTCACTGCTACTCGCGTACTCCTTTAGAAAATAGGGTTTCTGAACTTCCAAAACTTTTTCCGTCAAGATCTCATACTTACTGAAACTTTGATGCATTCATGAGATCCTCCAGACACTCTCTTTCTCAAAATAGATCTTCATTATATGCTCAAGAGTTGTATTTGACAAGAGACCCTTGCCTCTTATTTATACTCTCCAAGTAGCTTCCTTAGAAGCATCTTCTAGGCCAATTTTTCCACATAGCCACTTTGTCCACATAGTCACCTATGTCCAAGTTTGCCAAATTTTCTACTTGTCCATGTATCCAATAGCCACTTGACCCCTTAACCAATTTTCCTCATTTTAGGGTTAACCTTCTTATAACAACTTTCCATAATTAGAAAGTTTTCCATTTACTTTATTATTTAAATAATCCTCCTTGACTTTGTCACTTCACTTTATTATTTAAATAATCCTCTTTGATTTTGTCACTTCACTTTATTATTTAAATAATCCTCCTTCTTTGCAAGTACTTTGACTTATTTGACCTTTTGGGGCTTCAAGCCAACATATGAGGGTTCTTCAACTTCGTAAGGCCGTAACCTTCAAACCGTGAGGATTTATGTGACGTTCGACATACCATAGGAAATGGCATGACAAACACTATCCATCTAGGATAGTTTCACTGACAAATTCATTGATATTCATCTCATTATTCCATAATTAAGAATGGTTTCTCTAACCATACTTCTAGGATAACTCAATCGCAAAGCATCTTCCTGTGAGGTTTTTCACCATAAGGGGACCACTTTGGTGTTCATCCATTTGTACTCGTTATCAAGACAATAATGAGTCATCTTCACATCAATCCAACTATGCATCATATATCAATGAAGCCACATCGATCCATCTTCATCTATCCATCATATATCAATGACAACTCATTGATCCATCTTCATCTATGCATGACATCATATGACTATGATTCCACTTGAAATCAATGCATTCACATCAAGGACAATACATATTATATCAGTTTGCTATGACAAGACATTGTTCCTTTGACATTAATCAATCAATCCTTTGGCATCAATCAATCCCTTGACATCAATCATTTGACAACAATCAATCAATCCTTTGGCATAAATGACAACATGATCCAACACTTTCCTATTTAGAAATCAATTAAGCTTTAAGAAAGGCGTCAGTCATTAAAGGAAATTCAGAGAATAAATGGCCAACAAAGAGCATTTTTATGAACGCTTTTAGGTGGATGAGGGAAATTGACAATAAATTTAATTAATTAAAATAAATTTCTGGTACAACTAAGGGATCGAGTGACAAGTGTATATGGGAGAATATCACATAATAATTTTTTTATAAAAAGAATTAAATGTGAAACTCTATAAAAGTAATGGAGAGGAAAGGAAGGGGATCACGACTGGTATGTGTAAGGTTATGCTGCCAGATTTTTCTTGACTGATTTTTCTTGTGGGAGTTGGGATACCCAGCTCATATAGAGAGTGGTAGCTCGACCTTGTGAGACGAGCTGAGATCTATCTTTTCTTTGGTTCGTGTGCGTGGCCCATTTTTGGCTCGTGAGGATCAAGGGGAAGAAGAGTACCCCTAGCATTGGCTGGGAGGTACCGATGAGCTGTCAACGATTAGAAAGCGAGAGCAAGGAGGAGTGTCAGTTGACGAAGAACATCGCCAAGCACAGATTCATTGGTTATAGTATTTCTCATCGATTTGATTGTAAAGGATTGGTTTATGTGTACTACAATCTTCTTTTAACTTTTAGTAACTGTATTAACTCTCATATCAAATTTGCTGATTTATTGATGTTGTGAGATATGGATCTGGGTTCTATCATGATTACCTTCAATTTATCTGAATGCATGAAGTTTTATCCACGGTCCTGCTTAAAATTTAAGGGATTCCGACACTCTAGTTAAGGGGGAAATTGTGATGTAATTCTGAAAAAGACGGGTATATGAATTTAACTATTGTAGTAATTGTAATGGTTTTTCTTTTATCCCTCCTCAACGATTCAGCTTTACCTTTGCTAAGCCATTTAATTTTTTATGCTCAAAAATTTGTTTTTGTCTCGTTTTCCACCTCCTTGGCATTTTACATTAACACTAGATTGTAAGATCTTCAATCTCGAATGGCGGATGGCCAAGGTGTATCATTTTACATTAACACTAGATTGTAAGATCTTCAATCTCGAATGGCGGATGGCCAAGGTGTATCTATGCAATTTTTCTGAAAGTGATAGGGATTTATTCAAACCCTAATGGCAGAGTCGTCTGGATCTCGCCTCTGGGTGGATGCAAGTGAACTGCCTCATCTCTCTGCTTTTACCGCTCGTTTTCTCTGCGTCATCCTCTGTTTACCTCAACAATTTTAACCTTGATCTATCTGGGTAATCTCCTCACTCACTTCTCGGGAGAGTTCACAGTCGTATTACAACTCGTCTTTGCTCAGTGAATGCTTCTTAATGCTCAGTACCCTTCATTTTAAAATTTTCATTTTATTTTTTGGGGAGTCCCTGAGCTCTGTGTGTGACCCCCATGCCCAACGATTTCCATTTTATTGTTGCAATTTTGCATGGAACACCCTACACTGTGCCTAAGTCTTCCCTTATCTTGTTTTTATGCCTTTGTTTTTCTTGAATTTCTCTCCTAGACTTCTTAAGGAGGGACTGCGATTTTTTTCCTTGGAATCTCTACGCATTAGCAAGAAGTTTTGTGCAACATTCCCTTCAGTCTGTGTACTGTCAGCACGAAGATCGAATCCCCAGCCGGAATGATGAAATCGTGGTAGAGGGGCAGTGACTATTGCTGGCTATTTTTATTTTTGTAAGGGTATCATCTCGAATTCCCACAGTCCGACTGTTATCCGCCTGGAGCCTTCCTCTTTTTTAGCTTGGTGTTTCCCCTTCCCGATCCTGCGTTGCAGGTAACCTCTGCAGACTCTTAATTAATCTGTGCGTCCTTCACTGGCCAGCGGAACTGTAACAACGAACAGCTGGCTCACTAATTCGATCTTACCCTTTGCGTCTGACCCTTCTTTGGCTGCTAGCGTGTGTGCGCCCTTTAAAGTTTTTCTTTCAAGTGATGACACCTCATTTAAACGAATATAGAGTTTATATTGCAACCCCTATATTGATGGCTTATCGTTTAAAGGAATAAAAATATTCTATAATCTATTATTTGACTTTATATTGATGACTTATAGTTGAAAATATGCATAGCTTTATTTATTTAGTTTGTATCCTAATCCCTTACAAAGGTATATTGTGGTGAGAACATAGCTTTTGGTATATTCCCCATTATATATCTTAATGAAACATAATCAAGATTTAGATACCCTACCGTCTGTTGCATTTGATGGTATATTAATTTCATATTATGGTTAGACTATAAATTGTAATATAATAATGATATGTTATGGTTCCTACTAACTAAAAGGGAACTTGATTACCCATTTTGCTATGCCCTAGAATGGAGTCAATTGTGTTTGGGTAGGGTTACTTCTTTTGCATAGTTTTGAGAATTTAGATCTAGTGAAGGAAGATGGCCCGACAGGTTAGCAATTGAGTCATTGTCTTGTGTGTTTGGATTGTGGTTTATGAATCATATATGGTGATGGTAGAGAATTAATTTATCTTGTGCCTTAGCCAATAGAGTTATAGGTATACTTGCGTTATTAATTTAATATTGAAGGATGAAAATTTAATGTCTTGAATGATGGTTTTGGATATTTAGTTATTTAGTTTATTTCTTGAATGATGGTTTTAAATTTAGTTTATTTCTTGTGCGCATGAAAATTTAAGGTATTGAATGATGGTTTTAGATATTTGATTATTGCGCGCAATGGGATTTAAGGAAGGCTTGTTTGTTTAGATAGTAGACTTCTTGCGTGACAAAATTCTAGTATAAGGAATGATTGGGATATATATATTAGACTTCACGTGCCTTGGATTTTGGTGTGATTAATGGTTAGATTTTGCGTGCATTGAATGTTGATGATGCATGTATAATTAAGTGATTGAGATTAAACACACGCATCGAATGATGTATTGTGTAATGTTTAGATTTTACTTCTTGCGCGCAATGAAAAGTCAATATAATGATGGTTGTTGGTTATTTACTTCTTGCACCAAGAAAAAATTATTGTAACAAATGATTGTTTAGATATTATATTTCTCGCGTGCCATGGAATAAATGTCGAATTGTGTCGACTACACTGCACCTTAATTTATGATGTGGCATGACTGATTAGTAACTAGTTTTTTCTCACTTATTAATTAAGTTGGCTTGTGAATGTTCTGGAATTGTTTACTCTCACACACAACGATTAATTAAATATTGATGTATGATTGATACGATGATGGTTACCCTTGCACCCTGGTAATGATATTAGGATTGATGGACTAATGAATGGATGGTTGTTGATGTTGTCGATTAGCTAGTTGTTGCGATTGTTTGTGTTAGTAGGATGTAGACACCTCATTTTTCCTCAAAACAATCGCCAGCCTTGAGACCTTAAATGTTTAAAATAAATTGGAACCTGGGCTTGAGCATTGCTTATGTGTCCTTGATCTGGGATCTTTTCATCGAAGTGACTTATAAATAATTGCATTAAATGAGCATAAATTAAAGTGCATTATTAAATAAGGAAAAATCAATAACGAAGACACATAAACATCAAATATGAACACAAAAATCTTGTTAACGGAGGTCGTCCCTGGTGGACTACATCTCCGGGTCTTGCTCTCAAATGGGTAGGCCTTTTTATTAACTCAGCAAAAGAATGTGGAAAAGTACATAAGTATACCTCATTATGGAATCAAGTTGTAGAAGTTTTTCTTATATCAGAAAAAAGACAACACCACTGAATTCATGGCATCGAATTACCCAAAAATGATTGTCTCCACACTTCAATTTGACTCTGGCACTCTCAGGCCCAAGAGAAACTCTGTCCCAGTTTTCATGCCCTGCAACCGATGATAAATGCTGAAAAAAATGTCTCGAAAAACATGCCAGTCGTACCCTCACACGCCTCCCTCTGCATCACTGGGAGGATGCAATTTTTAAATTTATTTTTTGGAATTTGTAAACAACGGAGGTCGTTGGCCTATTGGTTGGAGGAGCATGTATTAAGGCATTGATAGAGGAGGAGGTCCCAGGGTCGAACCCGCAGGCCTCCCCTTTTCGTTTGTTCATTGTAACATATGTATATATTAGTACTTGGTTGTTCCACCAATCTTAGCAGTGGTTAAATATGACGGTTGGTCACCATATTTGGCGAGGTCCCGTCGGATTTGGCCAACCTGCCAACCTTTTTTTATGTTTTGAAATTTCATTCTCGGGTTGTCATTGGGAATTTTCCCACTGCCACGTGGCAGCCAACCATTGGACCACATCAACCAATTGTACAATCACTTTCCACGTCAGCGTACAATTTTCCACATCATCCTTCCACCTCACCATACGGTCTACCACGTGGTTGTATGGACTACCATGTGGCGAAGTTTTACTGGTCCACGAAATGACCCAAAAATGCCAAAAATGGGTGACACATGGAAGCCTCTGGTGCTTCCACATCACCATGTTGATGTTAGCATGACACATGTATCCTCCTGCATTTTACACGTATGTTGTACAGATACTGACTCATCCCATTCTGATTGGGCTAGGTTGACCAAACATTGACTGTGAATATCTTTCGATCCGTAACTTCATTTGACGATCTGTTTGCGTTGTTGGAAAGCTTGCAATGCGCTCTTCGAGATGATGTCACTTTCAATGAGTTTTGAGGACCTTTTGGACCACCAAAATCTTTCATCAATCAACATATAAGTGAGGGAAGAATTCCCTCACTTTGTCCTTCTCAATCCACTTTGCTTTGCTTGGATGTTTTCCCTTTAAGCCTACTCGAAGATAATCAACATCACCCCTGTGTGAAGTCCTCATCCTTGTTTCCAGGATGATATCTTCCTTGAACTCATCCAAGTACTCATGAGAAAACTCATCAACTAAAGGTATTGAAACTTCCTCATCCTGATCCATGATCATGGGAGGATACAAAAGTTTCAATTTATCTACATTTACAACTGAGTAAATCTGCATATAAGGTGGAAGATCTAGACGAAAAACATTGGTACCAATTTTCTCTAAAATAGTGAAGGGTCCATAACGAATGGGCTTGAGTTTCTTGCCTTCACCCTTCAATATCTTCTTGTTGATGTGAAGCCATACCTAGTCTCCAACCTGGAACTGATGATCAACCCCGTGTTTGTCATGTCGAGCTTTATACTATGCTTTAATTTTCTCTAATTGTTCCTTGACTGCTTGGTGTACTTGTTGGATCCTCTGGATGAACTTGCGGGATCTGTATTCATTTATTTCTTCATTTGAATCGACATCTCTCCCATACATCAAGTGCAAAGTAAATTTAGTTAGGTACCCAAAACATGTCTCAAAAGGAGAAAACTGAGTTGAGGAATACAAGGCTCGATTGTAAGCATGCTATACATAGAGTATTTGTTCATCCCATAACTTGGGATGCTTGTTGCAGTATCCTCGAAGAAAAAGTACTATTGTTTGGTTTACAACCTCTCTTTGTCCATCAGTTTGTGGATGGAAAGTTGTTTTCCTCTTCAATTTGGTGTCCATCATTCTCCACAATCTTGTCCAAAACTCCCCAAGGAATCGAGTATCTTGATCTGAGATAATGGATGTGGGTAACCCAAAGTGAACCCAAACATACTGAAAGAAGAGATTAGCAGTATGATTAATAGTGATATGCTTTTTACATGGCATTAAGATACACATCTTACTGAACCTATCATTTACAACATACAAATATTCATGACCCCCTTTTGACATTGGTAAACCCCCTACAAAATCCATGGAGATACTTTCCCATGGATGGGATGGAACAAGTAGTGGTGAGTATAGCCCCAATTTTCTATTAGTGGGCTTAAAAGTAGAACACATCACACACCCCTTTACATATTTAGTTACAATTTCTTTCATTTGAGGCCAGCAACAAAACCTCTGTAAATGAGCCATAGTTTTTCCTACCCCAAATTGTCCAGAAACAAGAGAAGTGTGAGCTTTACGTATTACATGGACTTGTTCACTTGTAGGAATACATAGCTTTCCAAGATCGTAGAGTAGTTTTCCCTACAGAAAATAGTTCTCTACATGTGAACCATGGGTTAGCTTCTCATATACTTCTTTAAAATCTTCATCAATGGCATATTGTTCCACATAGCTATCATCAAATAAAGAAGTATTCTTCAAAATAATAGAAGCAACAATAGGAGGTCTAGAAATCATATCATCTACCTTGTTACTTGTACCATTTTTGTACTTGATTACCAAATGAAATTGTTGTACGAAACCCATCCATCTGTAATGTCGAGATTTTTGTAGTTTTGTTTTTTCTTGGAGATACTGTAAGGGTTGGTGATATTTATGTATGATTGTTTCCTTCCCTAACAAGTAGTGCTTCAATTTATTTACGCTTTGAACTAATGCATACAACTCTTTATCATATGTAGGATAGTTAACAATAACTTGGTTAAAAGTTTCAGAGTGGTAACATATAGGCTTACGATATTGCATCAATACTGCACCCATGGTGTATCCACTGGCATCTATCTGGATATCAAAGGGATGTTGAATATTCAACAATGATAATACTGGTGCGGTACTGATATTTTCCTTCAAAGTGTCAAAAGATTTTTGTTGCTTTCCTCCCCACTAAAAAGTGTTCTTCACACTAGTTAAGGCATGCAAAGGAGCTACTATAAAGGAGAAGTTTGAAATAAACCTCCTCCAATACTGGACTGCACCTAAGAAGCTTCATATCTTGGTTACACTTTTGGGATCATGCCAATTTACAATTAAATCAATCTTGGAAGGATCAATTTTTAATTGTCCTCCTTCTACAATATGACCTAAGTACACAAGTTTAGTCTTACCAAATTCACATTTAGACAATTTTACATACAACTTTTCCCTTTGCAAATTATCTAATACTTTCTTTACATGCCTCACATGTTCATCCCAAGTCCTGTTAAAAATAAGAATGGAATCTAAATATACAATCAAAAAATCATCCATAAAAAGCCTGAATACATCATTCATCACACGCATGAAAGTTGTCGAAGCATTACAAAGACCAAACGACATAACTAACCACTCAAACAATCCCTATTTGGTTTTAAAGGAAGTCTTCCATGCATCCTTTTCTGCAACCTTAATCTAATGGTATCCATTGCACAAATCCAACTTAGTGAAATAAACAACATTCTTTAACTGATCAAGTAAATCATCTATAAGAGGAAGAGGGTATCGATTTTTCACCGTGATTTTATTTAAGGCCCGATAATCGACACACATTCGTCACGTGCCATCTTTCTTTGGCACCATCACGATTGAAGAACCACAAGGAAATGAAGTGGGCCTGTTGACCCCTTGATCCAATAAGCCTTGTACCTGCTTCTTGATCTTTGTCATCTCTACAACGGACATTCTGTACATGCCCACATTAGTAAGAGGAGAATCCTACTGAAGATGTATTTCATGTTGGATTTCCCTCTTAGGAGGTAATCCATCTGGTTCCTGGAAAATATCATCATACTTAGAAATAATATCAATCAATTCTTTCTTATAAGAAGGATGACATCCTTGGAAAGCATCGGATGTTCCGACATATTTCTCCCTTATGACCATGAGTAAATGTCTCTTATTAGTGTTTATGAGTCTCTTCATTTTTCCTGCACTAACAAGTGTTGTGTTTACCCTCATGTTGTGAGATCTAACAATATAGTCCACTCCCCCCTTAGTAAGGTGGTATTTTTTCTCATGACGAAATAAGACTACTTTTCTATCATAAAGATAAGGACTCCCCAACACTATGCCACATATATCAAGTGATACAACATCCAAATCTACTTCATCAATCAACTTTGAAGAAATATCAAATATGACCCTACATTGTTTGGTTGCATTAAGTTTATCTTTATCACATACCCAACCAAGAAGATAAGGCTTTGGATGTGGTTTCGTTTCAAGACCCATCTTTTTGAAAAGTGCTTCAGATATAAAGTTTACTTGGGAACCCAGATAAAATAATGTATCTATCTTAGTGTGTTTAGATACAACTCTTATGTGAAATAATTCATTCCTCTTTCGTTCATCATCATGAGATTCATTATTCGAATTTGAACTAGCATGAAGGGAATCTTTACCTTGTACTCCAACCGTTGTGATCTTTCCTTTGTCTCCTGAATCAGAACGAAGATCTTGTTGCACTGTAGCAATGGTTTTTGTCTTCCCCTTTCCACCGAACTGTTTTGGTCTCTTCTCTAGAGGTAGTTTCCAACAATTTTCATCATCGTGACCAATTTTATTGCAATGACTGCAAGATGTATTTCCTCCTTCTCTTGTCACTATGGCGGTCTTCTTGTCCTTTCTTTTAAACTTCTTAAATGGCTTATGTGGGAGATTGGAAGGTTTCTTTGTGGGATCTTCTTGAACATGCTTTCCCTGTTCTCAAGGTGAGTGGATTGCACACAAACTTTGTCAAAACTGGTGGGGTTAAACAATATCAAAGTATGAAGAATATAATTGTGAAGTGTGCCAATATACTTCATTAAAGTTTCATAAGAATCCAAAGGAATGTTTAATGCAAGAGCTTTCTTCCTAGATTCTTCTGTGAAACTTTGTATAGTTTGACCTTTACTTTGCCTTAAAGTTTTCCATTCCATCATTGCTTTATGTAAATAACCCAATGGATAAAAATGTTTCCTTATCACTAATTTAAATTCCGACCATGAGGAAAGAAGATTACCACACTTAGTTATGTCCTCAAGTTTTTTCTCCCACCATACGAGAGTGGTGCCTTCCAACTGAAGAGAATCTAGTTTCACTTTAACTTCATCTTCATCAATATGTTGAACACAACAACATACTTCAACCTATCATATTCAATTATCTAGCTTTTCAGGATTAGCAACTCCATTAAACATAAGTAAAGAAAATTTTACATCAAGCTTTAATAATGGTTTCTTAAAAGAGGGTTTATGGCTAGAATGATGAGGATGATGAGAATTCTTAGAGGAAGAAGAACTAGAACTTGATGAAGAAGATGGAGGCTCATGAAGGTCTCCTCCAGCCCCTTGATTTACTGAAGCATCATCATCATCATGTGCTTCATTTCTCTTCCCTTTCTTCTTCATCCTCTTCTCGTAGTCTCCATACATTCGTTCGACCATTTCTGACATGCGATAAAAGACCGTATGGAAGTTTTTCTCCTATTCATCACGCTTGTCCTCTTCTTCCATTTTCTTCCTTCGGGATGGACGACCAACTTTGGGATTGAAAGTATTAATATTTCCTTCACCCTATTTATGCTTGGCCCTAGTAAGCATTCACACTCAACAATTCAAGTCAAATTTTACTGCTCTAATACCAACATTATCCATGATCTTTTCATCGAAGTGACTTATAAAGAATTGCATTAAATGATCATAAATTAAAGTGCACCATTAAAGAAGGAAAATCTCAGTAACAAAGAGACATAAGCATCAAATATGAACACAAAAAACTTGATAACGATGTTTGTCCCTTGTGGAATATGTATCCGGGTCCTTCTCTCAAATGGGTAGGCCTTTTTATTAACTCAGCAAAAGAATTTGAAAAATACATAAGCATACCTCATTCTGGAATCAAGTTGCATAAGTTTTTCTTATATCAAAAAATAGACAATACCACTGAATTTGTGGCTTTGAATTACCCAAAAATGACTGTCTCCACGCTTCAATTTGACTCTGGCACTCCCAGGCCTAAGAGAAACTCTGTCTCAAATTTTGTACCCTACAACTTGCAATAAACGCTGAGAAAAATGTCTCAAAAAATGTGCCTACTGTACCCTCATGCGCCTCCCTCTGCAACACTAGGCGGATGCAATTTTTAAATATATTTTCTGGGCTTTGTAAACAATGGAGTCCATTGGCCTATTGGTTGTAGGAGAATGTATTAAGGCATTGATAAAGGGGGAGGATCCGGGGTCGAGCTCGTGGGCCTCCCCTTTTGGGTTATTCATTGTAACATATGTATATATTAGTACTTGGCTGTTCCGCCAATATTAGTAGTGGTTAAATATGGCATTTGGTCGCATATTTGGCGGACCCGCCAACATTTTTTTTTTTTTTGGAATTTTGTTCTCGGGCTGTCATTGGCCATTTTCCCATTGCCACGTGGAAGCCCATGACTGGGCCACGTGGCAGCCAACCATTGGACCATCAACCAATTGTACAATCACCTACCACGTTAGCATATGACCTGCCATGTCAGCCTTCCACGTCATATGCCATGTCACCATACGGTCTGCCACGTGGTTGTACGGAATGCCAAATGTTGCATTTTTACTGTTCCACAGAATGACCCGAAAATGCCAAAAATGAGTAACACATGGCAGCCTCTGGTGTTTCCACCTCACCATGCTAACATCAGCATGACACATGTCACCTCCTATGTGTGCCACGTATCTTGTATGGATGATGACATCATCTATATTGATGTTGACATCAACAATACGAATGTTGACTCATCCCTTATTGCTTGGGCTAGGTTGACCAAACTTTGATCGTGAATATATTTTGATCTGTAACTCTATTTGACGAGCCATTTACGTTGTTGGAAATATTGTGATGCGTTGTTTCCAATGATGTCACTTTCACTGAGTTTTGAGAACTTTGAATTTTTTCCCTTTCTCTGTCTACTGAGGCCATTCTAAGCTTCATGAGTTGCTTCTGCGAGTTCTGAGATGTCCTTAGTCTTCTCTAGATCCTTTTTGGATCACGCCTTCCCACTGAGATCTTTTTGAACCACCAAAATATTTCATCAATCAATAGATAAGTGAGGGAAGAGTTCCCTCACTTTTTACTTCTCAATCCACTTTGCCTTTCTTGGATGTGTTCTCTTTAAGCCTAATCAAAGATAATCAACATCACCCCTGTGTGAAGTCCTTGTCCTTTTGTCCAGGATGATATCTTCCTTTAACTCATCCAAGTACTCAGGAGAAAAATCATCAACTGAAGGTATTGAAACTTCCTCATCCTGATCCATGATCATGGGAGGATAAAAAATTTTCAAGTTCTCTACATTTACAATTGATTAAATCTGCATATAAGGTGGAAGATCCAAAAGAAAAGCATTGGTACCACTTTTCCCTAAAATAGTGAAGGGTCCATAAAGAATGGGCTTGAGTTTCTTTCCTTCACCCTTCAATCTCTCCTTGTTGATGTGAAGCCATACCTAGTCTCCAACCTAGAATTGATGATCAACCCCGTGTTTGTCATTCCAAGCTTTATACTATGCTTGAATTTTCTCCAACTGTTCCCTGACTTCTTGGTGTACCTGTTGGATCCTCTGGATGAACTTGCGGGATTTGTCTTCATTTCTTTCTTCATTTGAATTGGCATCTCTCCCATACATCCAGTCCAAAGGAACTTTAGGTAGGTACCCAAAACATGTCTCAAAAGGAGAACATTGAGTGGAATAATGTAAGGCTTGGTTGTAAGCATGCTATACATAGGGTATCTGTTCATCCCATAACTTGGGATGCTTCTTGAAATATCCTCGAAGAAAAAGTACTATTGTTTTGTTTACAACCTCTATCTTTTCGTCGGTCTGTGGATGGAAAGCAATGCTCCTCTTCAATTTGGTGTCCATCATTCTCCACAAGCTTGTCCAAAGCTCCCCAAGTAATCGAGTATCTTGATTTGAGATAATGGATGTGGGTAACCCAAAGTGAGCCCAAACATACTGAAAAAAGAGATTAGTAGTATGCTTAGCCGTGTTCATATTTTTACATTGAATTAAGATACACATCTTGATGAACCTATCCACTACAGCATACAAATAGTCATGACCCCCTTTCGACAATGGTAAACCCCCTACAAAATCCATGGAGATACTTTCCCATGGATGGGATGGAACAGGTAGTGGTGAGTATATCTCCAGTTTTCTATTAGTGGGCTTACAAGTAGAACACATAACACACCCATTTACATATATAGTTACAATTGTTTTCATTTGAGGTCAGTAACAAAACCTCTGTAAATGAGCCATAGTTTTTCCTACCCCAAAATGTCCAGACACAAGAGAAGTGTGAGCTTCTCGTATTACATGGAATCGTTCACTTGTAGGAATACATAGCTTTCCAAGATGGTAGATTATTATCTTTTAACTGGAGAAAAACTACCAACTGCGTGCATACCTTCCATGAACCTCCTATCCTTAGACCAAGATTCTCATCACGCTCAGCAGTGGGTCACCCCCGAGCTTGGACTAAGCTCCACCCAGGGAAAGGGAATCCTAGACTAGGTTGAGGTTACAGAAGACTGCACAGTGAAACTAGAAATATTCTCTCCAAGTGCCTTCTTACGCCCACTACTCGCAAACACTCATTCCCCACATGCCCATTCCACCCCAAGAATATGCACCTTCATTGTTCCACCTTCCATCGAATGCTCCACTTCCCCTTTCAGGGTCTTGACAACAGGCCATATCAAGAATTCTCAGATCTCTGTAGCTAGTGTTGGACTCTCTCTAGGTGAAAATCACTTCCCAACAAATTCTCTCACCTGGATAGAGTTCCTCATAGGCCTGACAACCTGCATCTTCAACCATGGGTCTGACAACCCACTTCTTCCACCAACTTCAACTTAGTTCCAGAAAGGTGAGGATAATAACAAAGGTTCAATACAGCTCAGGGAATGGCAACAAACACAATTCTGTTAGGTACAACTCAGTTTTGGAAAGTGCAGATATGCTGTATTTCATAGGAAAACACAGGTCAGCTTCCCCAGTTACTGGTTTCAAAGGTGCGTGAAAAATGCAGAGTTCGACGATGGAGGCCCGACAGATTAAGCAAAGGATTGAAGAATGGGAAAATGAACCCCCCCAATGAGATGACTCTCCATATTTAACTGCATGTGCTGAGGTTGACACATGTCTTCCTGGAGCTGCATGGACTCCATTTAGCATTTGTTCCCTTTCCCAGGAACTTAGGATATCTGGGTTTATTTTTCCCCCACTTTAATATTTTTATTTTCAGGAATATATTATAATATTCCCTAGGGTTAAGCCCTCTAGTTTAGCCCCTCTTCCTAGCCTCTCAGTCCCATCCCTTTCCCTACCTAGTGGAGATTTGCCCCCCATCACTCTTTCTTCATGGTTGGTCTACACGCAACGATGTATAAATTTTATTAATGATCTGCAAAATTACATATACAAAAATCAGGCTTATTGGCCTTAGGATCCAAGATCTTCGGCCTATAACACATAAGCCTACCAGCTTATCAACACTCAACTCAACATCCTACAAACATCAATACATTTCATAGGGGCTCAGCCTAGGGTATTTATTTGTAACGTCCCCAACCACCAACAGGTCGAGAAATGTCACTACTTAGACACTTCACTTAGCTATGATACCAATTTGTAATGTCCCTAGCCACCAACAGACTGAGGAATGCCATAGAGGAACACACACACACACACACACACACACACACACACACACACACACATATAACATGCATTTCTAATGAATTTAAAACAAATAACACAGAATTACTACTACCATTCAAACTCTTGTGGAATTGACAGTAATTTATACATGAAACAGAACACATGATAACATTGCAAGAATCAAACACATGCACAACATACATAGTTAAGCATAGAAATGATACTTATCTTTTAACTGGAGAAAAACCACCAATTGCCTGTAGACCTTCCATGAACCTCCAACCTTAGACCACGTTTCTCATCATGCTCAGTAGTGGGTCACCCCAGAGCTGGAACTAAGCTCGACCTAGGGCAAGGGAATACTAGACTAGGCTGAGGTTACATGAGACTGCACAGTGAAACTGGAAAGATTCTCTCCAAGACCCTTCTTACGCCCACTACCCACGAACTCACATTCCCCACATGCCTATTCCACCTCGGTAATATGCACCTTCACTATTACACCGTCCATCGACTTCTCCACTTCCCCTTTCAGGGTCTCGGCAATAGGCCGAATAAGGAATTCTTAGATCTTTGTAGCTGGTGTTGGACTCTCTCTAGAAGAAAATCACTTCCCAACAAACTCTCTCACATGGGGAGAGTTTCTCATAGGCCTAACAACCTGCCTCTTGAACCACGGGCCTGAAAACCCGCTTCTTCCACCAAATTCAACTCAGTTCCAACAAGGTGAGGACAAAATTAAAGGTTCAATACAACTCAGGGAATGTCAACAACCACAATTTTGTAAGGTATGACTCGGTTTTGGCAAGTGCAGATATGTTGGATTTCACAGGAAAACACAAGTCAACTTCCCTAGTTATTGGTTTCAGAGGTGTGTGAAAGATGCATAGGTCGACGACGGAGGCCCGACAGGTTAGGCGAAGGATTGGAGAATGGGAAAACGAACCCCCCCAACAAGTTGTCTCTCCATATTTAACTGCATGCGCTGAGGTCGACACTTGTCTTCCTGGAGCTACATGCACTCCATTTATCATTCATTCCCTTTCCCACGAACTTAGGATAACTAGGTTTATTTTCCCCCCACTTTAATATTTTCATTTTTTAGGAATATATTATAATATTCCCTTGGGGTAAAGCCCCCTATCTTAGCCCCTATTTCCTAGCCTCTCAGTCCCATCCCTTTTCCTACCTGGTGGAGCTTCTTCCCCCATCAGTCTTTCTTCATGGTCGGTCTACACACAACGATGTATACATTTTATTAATGATCTACATAATTACATATACAAAAATAAGGATTATTGGCCTTAGCATATAGGATCTTCGTCCTATAACACATAATCCTACCATCTTATCAACACTCAGCTCACTAGCCTATAAACATGAGTACATTTCACAGGGGCTCGACCTGGGGTATTACAATCCCCTCCCATTTTCTTTGCATTGTCCTTAGTGCAACTGATTTACATAATATCAACAAGATTTTCAAAATCTTCAAAAAGATGCGGGTATTCTACCCACATAGAATCCTCATGCTCGCATGTCGCATCCTCAGGACCGTACCAGGTACACTGGACCTTTACAAGCCCTATGGATCGATTCCGTAGCTACTTTCTCTTCCTGTCCAATATGTGCACCAGATGCACATGAAAGGTACTTTCTTGTTCCACCTGAATCACATTCCAATCAATCACATGATTAGGATCAGGTACATACTTCTTGAGAAATGAACCATGAAATACATTATGAACAGTCATGGATGCAGGCAATCCAAGCATATAAGCAACTAGTCCAATTCTTTCTAGGATTTCAAATGGTCCACAATATCTGGCTTCCAACTTGGAATAGTTTCCCATATTCAAGGAACTTCTCTTGGCTTTTACTTTCAACAAAACATGATCACCCACTTTAAACATGATGTTTCTTGGGAAGCCTTCAAATTATTCTTAATATTCAACATTTTCTCTTCCATTTCCTTGAGCAACTCTTGCCCAACCACTACCCTATCAGCTGGTTTATCCCAGCTTACTGGGGTGTTTCACTTTATGCCATAAAGTGCTTCAAATGGGCTCATCTTCAGTGATGCTTGATACCCATTGTTGTAAGAAAATTCTACCAAGTGTAGGTAGTCTTCCCATTTATATGGTTTGTCCATCACATACATCCTTAGCATGTCCTCTATCACTTGGTTCACCCTTTCTATTTTCCCATCAGACTTGGGATGATAGGTTGTGCTAAAGTTTAGATTCATTATGAACCCTTTGAATAACCCCTTCCAGAACTTTGAGGTAAATTTTGGGTCTCTGTCAGACATAATTATCTTGGGAATACCAGGCAATCATGCTACTTCCTTCATATAGATATCATCAACATTAGTTGTCTTGTGAGTGATTTTCAATGGAATAAAATGGGCAGATTTCATAAGCTTATCCATCACCACCATGATGGAATCATGTTGCTTGCTGATTATAGGCAATCCTATGATGAAATCCACTGTCACCACTTCCCACTTCCACTCAAGAATGGGCAATAGTTGTAGCAATCCAACTGGGTTCCTATGCTTAGCCTTGACCCTTTGAAATTCTAAGCATTTAGCTATGTACTTTGAAATTTCTTTCTTCATTCCTGGACAAAAGTAGTTGCTCTTGACTGTTGCAACTATTTTCTGATATCCTGGGTGTCCTGCATAAGGCACATTATGAATCTCTTTTAAAATCGCCCTCCTCAATTCCGAAGAATCAAGTACATAGACTCTGTTTCTATACCGAATGATTCCATCAATTCCCAATTCATAATACTCAACCTTCTGCTACATTTTACCTTGTTGCAATTTTGTTACTAAGTCCATGTACTGCAAATATGAATTTGCAGCCTCAGAGATTTTGCCTTGAAGTTTCATTTGATATATGTTGATGGTTGTAGCATGCAGTTCATGCACTCTCCTGCTGAGTGCATCAACCACTTTATTCTCCTTTCCTTTGATATGCTTGATATCAAAGTCATACTCATAAATGAATTCCAACCATCTACTCTGCCTAGCATTCAAGTTTGGCTGATCAAACAAATACTTCAGATCGTTATGGTCTGTCCTCAGTTCAAACCTCCTTCCCATGAGGTAGTGCCTCCATTTATTCATGGCGTGTACAATGGCTGCCAACTCCAAATCATGAGTGGCATAGAGCCTTTCATGCTCTTTCAATTTTCTAGACTCATAACATATTACAAACCCATTCTGGCTGAGGACTCCTCCCAGTGCTTCCTTCCATACATATGTGCAAACCATGAAATCCTCATTCGGATATGCAATCTTCAGAATTGGATCATTGGTTAACAACTACTTCAATTGCTAGAAGCTTCTCTCACATTCTTCTACCCATTGAAATATCTTTCCCTTCCTTTGCAATGAAGTAATGTGGTGAGCTATTTTTGAGAACCCTGCAATGAACCTTTTGTAATAACCAGCTTGACCCATGAAGGATCTGACTTCTGTCACATTCTTCGGCGTTGACCATTCTCTAATGGCTTCTATCTTCTCAGGATCCATGGCTATCCCATCTTTTGAAATGATATGCCCCAAGCAGTGAATTCTGGTTTGATAAAATGGGCACTTGCTCAATTTGGCATACAGTTGGTGCTCTCCATCAAACGTAGGAGGCTTAATCTTGTTCATTTCACCCTTCAGTTCATCCACTCCAGATTTCCTATGCTTTCTGGTATGGGATGGGGTTGAACTAATGTGTGCCCTCCTCTTAGAGTGCCCTTGGGAGTGATGATGGTGTCTACCAACACTCCTTGATTTTCTCTTCTCATCAGGGGAACTGTGACTTCCCGATTTACAGGAGTCACTCTCCTTATCCAATTTATTTTCTATCTTTTCCAGGATTTGTATCAACTTTATGTTCAATTCTCCCTGTTGTTCCCTATCTTTCATGAGATTTTTGTTATTTGCTTGGTGAGTCTGGACATATTTTTGCAATCTGTCAATGATTTTCATCATGTTTCCCTTCTTATCTATCTCTTCTCCATGCCCATTGGAGTTCGATCCTTCAACTCCCAAATGGACATACATTCCTTTAGCTTCATTCTCTGAACTGAAAGCATTACGTGCCTCCTCCATTTTGGTGCACCGTGGAAAAATTCAGTTTGGTTCTGACAATCGTTAACTCTTGTAAGCACAATGTGTAGTCAACCGAAATATTTTACGCCATCAGTCCTTAACAAATTCCATAGTATTCATAAACCAATCTAATTCAAAGAAAAAATTTAGATTTCATTATGCGGTTCTCGATCAATCAAGAATCCCTGTAGATCTTTTATTTTTGAGCTCTGCTCTTTTCTACAATAGTTTTCGGGCACTATCCCCTTTCTCTTCAACCCTTGGTTCGCATGTGACCACGGATATGACCCAACGCTTATGATTTGGGTGCTTATTCGAAGCCTTGAAACTTTGGGCTCCGACTTCGAAGGTTTTTAAATCACATTACAATAATCTCTCGGAGTTCTGGATTGACGAACTCACATGCAAACAATAGTTCTCTACATGTGCACCATGGGTTAGCTTCTCATATACTTCTTTAAAATATTCATCAATGACATATTGTTCCACATAGCTATCATGAGATAAAGTAGTATTCTTCAAAATAATAGAAGTGATAATAGGAGGTCTAGAAATCATATCAACTACTTTGTTACTTGTACCCTTTTTGTACTTGATTACGAAACAAAATTGTTGTAGGAAACCCATCCATCTGTAACGTCGATATTGTTGTAGTTTGGTTTGTGCTTGGAGATATTTAAGGGTTGGTGATCTGTATGTATGATTGTTTCCTTCCATAACAAGTCGTGCTTCCATTTATTTACGATTTGAACTAATGCATACAACTCTTTATCATATGTAGGAAAGTTAACAACAACTTGGTTAAAAGTTTCAAAATGGTAACATATAGGCTTACGATATTGCACCAATAATGCACCCATGGTGTATCCACTGGCATCTATCTCGATATCAAAGGGCTGTTGAAGATTCAATAGTTCTAATACTGGTGAGGTACTAATCTTTTCCTTCAAAGTGTCGAAATATTTTTGTTTCTTTCGCCCCCACATAAAACTGTTCTTCACACTAGTTAAGGCATGCAAAGGAGATGATATAAAGGAGAAGTTTGAAATGAACCTCCTCCAATAATGGACTACACCTAAGAATATTTGTATCTCAGTTACACTTTTGGGCTTCGACAAATTTATAATTACATCAATCTTGGAAGGATTGATTTTTAATTGTCCTCCTCCTACAATATGACTTAAGTACACAAGTGCAGTCTTACCAAATTCACATTTGGACAATTTTACATACAGCTTTTCCCTTTTCAAAGTCTCCAATACTTTCTTTACATGCCTCACATGTTCATCCCAAGTCCTGCTAAAAATAAGAATGTTGTCTAAATATACAATCACAAAATCATCTAGAAAAGGCCTTAATACATCATTCATAGTACTCATGAAAGTTCTCAGAGCATTACAAAGCCCAAACGACACAATTGACCACTCAAACAATCCATGTTTAGTTTTAAAGGCAGTCTTCCATGCATCTTGTTCTACAACCCTGATCTGATGGTATCCACTACGCAAACCCAACTTAGTGAAATAAACTACATTCTTTAACTGATCAAGTAAATAATTTATACGAGGAAGAGGGTAGAAATTTTTCACCGTGATTTGATTTAAGACCCGGTAATTGACACACATTCGCCACGTTCCATATTTCTTTGGCACCATCATGATCAGAGAACCACAAGGAGATGAGTTGGGCTTGATGACCCCTTGATCCAATAATCCTTGTACCTACTTCTTGATCTATGTCATCTCTACAATTGACATCCTGTACATGCCCACATTAGGAAGAGGAGAATCCCTCTTAAGATGTGTTTCATGTTGAATTTCCCTCTTAGGAGGTAATCCATATGGTTCCTGGAAAATATCATCATACTTAGAAACAATATCAATTAATTCTTTCTTATGAGAAGGATCACATACTTGGAAAGTGTCGTATGTTCCGACATTTTTCTCCCTTACGACCATGAGTACATATCTCTTGTTAGGGTTTATGAGTCTGTTCATTTGTCCTTCATTAACAAGTGTTGTGTTTACCCTCATGTTGTGAGCTCTAACAATATATTCCACTCCCCCCTTAGTAAAGTGGTATTTGTCCTCATGATGAAAGAACACTGCTTTTCTATCATAAATATAAGGACTCCCCATCACTATGCCACATATATCAAGTGATACAACATCCAAATCCACTTCATCAATCAACTTTGAATAAATAGCAAATATGACCCTACATTGTTTGGTGACATTAAGTTTTTCTTTATCACATACCCATTCAAGAGGACAAGGCTTTGGATGTGGTTTCATTTCAAGACCTATCTTTTTGACAAGTGCCTCAGATATCAATTTTACTTGGGAACTCAGATCAAATAATGTATCTATCTTAGTGTGTTTAGATACAAATCTTATGTGAAATAATTCATTCCTCTTTCGTTCATCATCATGAGATTCATTATTTGAATTTGAACTAGCATGAAGGGAATATCCAACTGTTCTGATCTTTCCTTCGTCTCCTAAATCAGAACCAAGATCTTGTTGCACTATAGAAACGATTTTTTTCTTCCCCTTTCCACCGAATTGTTTCGGTCTCTTGTCTGGATGTAGTTTCCAACAGTGTTCATCATCGTGACCAATTTTATTGCAATGAGTGCAATATGGCTTTCCACCTCCTCTCATCACTGTGGTGGTCTTCTTGTCCTTCCTTTTAAACTTCTTAAATGGATTATGTGGGAGATTGGAAGGTTTATTTGTGGGATCTTCTTGAACATGCTTTCCCCTATTCTCAAGGTGAGTTGCTTGCACAAAAACTTTGTCAAGACTGGTGGGGTTAAACAATAGAAAAGTATGACGAATATAATTGTTAAGTGCGCTAATATACTTCATTAAATTTCCATAAGAATCCAAAGGAATGTTTAATGCAAGAGCTTTCTTCCTAAATTCTTCTGTGAAACATTGTACAGTTTGACCTTTACTTTGTCTTAAAGTTTTCCATTCCATCATTGCTTCATGTAAATGACCCAATGGATAAAATTGTTTCCTTATCGCTGATTTAAATTCCGACGATGAGGAAAGAAAATCACCACACTTACTTATGTCCTGAAGTTTTCTCTCCCACCATACGAGAGCGGTGCCTTCCAACCAAAGAGAATTCAATTTCACTTTAACTTCCTCTTCATCAATATGTTGAACACGACAATATACTTCAACCTATTGGATCCAATTATCTATCTTTTCAAGATTAAGATCTCCATTAAACATAGGTAAATAAAATTTTACATCAATCTCTAATAATGTTTTCTTAAAAGAGGCTTTATGGCTAGAATGACGAGAATGATGAGAATTCTTAGAGGAAGAAGAAATAGAACTTGATGGTGAAGATGGAGGCTCGGGAGGGTCTCCTCCAATCCCTTGATTTACCGAATTATCATCATCATCATGTTCTTCCTTTCTCTTCCCTTTTTTCTTCATCCTCTTGTCGTAGTCTCAATACATTCATTCGACCATTTCTAACATGCGATAAAATACCATATGGAAGTTTTTCTCCTGTTCATCATGATTTTCCTCTTCTGCCATTTTCTTCCATCGGGATGCACAACCAAATTCAAGATTGAAAGTATTAAGAGTTCCTTCACCCTAGTTATGCTTGGCCCTAATAAGCATTCACACTCAACAATTCAACTCAAAGATGACTGCTCTGATACCAACATGATCCAGGATATTTTCATCGAAGTGAGTTATAAAGAATTTCATTAAATGAGCATAAATTAAAGTGCACCATTAAAGAAGTAAAAGCTCAATAACGAAGAGACATAAGCTCAAATCTGAACACAAAAAACTTGGTAATGGAGTTTTTCCATGGTGGACTATGTCTCTAGGTCCTGCTCTCAAATGTGTAGGCCTTTTTATTAACTCAGTTAAATAATTTGGAAAAATACATAAGTATACCTCATTCTAGAATCAAGCTGCAGAAATTTTGTTTAGATTAGAAAATAAACAACACCATTGAATTCTTGGCGTCTAATTACCCAAAAATTACTGTCTCCATGCTTCAATCTGACTTTGGCACTCCCAGGCCCAAGATAAACTCTCTCTCAGTTTCCGTTCCCTGCAACCTACAATAAATGCTAAGAAAAATGTCTCGAAAAACTTGTCAGTCATACCCTCATGCACCTCCCTCTACAACACTGGGCGGATGCAATTTTTAAATATATATTTTCAGGCTTTGTAAACAATGGAGGTTGTTGGCCTATTGGTTCGCAGAGCATGTATTAAGGCGTTGATAAAGGGGGAGGTCTCGAGGTCGAGCCCACGAGCCTCCCCTTTTGGGTTGTTCATTGTAACATATGTATATATTAGTACTTGGTTGTTCCACCAATATTAGTAGTGGTTAAATATGGTGTTTGGTCGTCAGATTTGGCGAGGTCCCGCCAGATTTGGCGAATGCTCAAAACTTTTTTTAATTTTTGGAATTTCATTCTCAGGATGTCATTAGGCATTTGACCACTGCCATGTGGCAACCCATGACTGGGCCACGTGGAAACCAACCATTGGAATACATCAACCAATTGTATAATCACCTACCACGTCAGTGTATGACCTGCCACGTCATCTTCCACATCACCATACGGTCTGCCACGTGGATGTACGGACTGCCACATGGCGCATTTTTACTGGTCCACGGAATGACCAAAAAATGCCAAAAATGTGTGACATGTGGCAGCCTCTAGTGCTTCCACGTCACCATGTTGACGTTAGCATGACACATTTTTCCTTCTGCCTATGCCATGTATGATGTACAGATGACGACGTAATCCGTACTAATGTTGACATCAATAGTATGTATACTAACTCATCCCTTGCTAACTGGGCTAGGTTGACCAAACTTTGACCGTGAATATATTTCGATCTGTAACTGCATTTGACAAGACATTTGCATCATTGGAAATCTTGCGACGCACTCTTCGTGATGATGGAACTTTCACCGAGTTTTGAGAACTTGGAATTTTTTCCCTTTCTCTGTCTGCTAAGGCCATTATGAGATTCCTAGGTTTCTTCTGCGAGTTTTGACATGTCCTTAGTCTTCTTTCTATCCTTCTTAGATCACTCCTTCCCACTGAGAAATTTTTGGACCACCAAAATCTTTCATCAATCAACAGATAAGTGAGGGAAGAGTTCCCTCACTTTATCCTTCTCAATCCACTTTGACTTTCTTGGATGTGTTCCATTTAAGCCTACTCGAAGAAAATCAACATCACCCCTGCGTGAAGTCCTCCTCCTTCCGTCCATGATGATATCTTCCTTTAACTCATTCAATTATTCAGGAGAAATATCATCAACTAAAGGTATTGAAACTTCCTCATCCTGATCCATGGGAGGCTAAAAACGTTTCAAGTTCTCTACATTTACAACTGAGTAAATCTGCATATAAGGAAAAAGATCCATATGAAAAGCATTGGTACCACTTTTCTCTAAAATAGCGAAGGGTCCATAATGAATGGGCTTGCGTTTCTTGCCTTCACCCTTCAATATCTCCTTGTTGATGTAAATCCATACCTAGTCTCCAACCTGGAACTGATGATCAACCCTATGTTTGTCATGCCGATATTTATATTGTTCTTGAATTTTCTCCAGCTATTCATTGACTGCTTGGTGTACTTGTTGGATCCTCTGGATGAACATGCAGGCTCTGTCTTCATTTCTTTCTTCATTTGAATCGGCGTCTCTCCCATACATCAATTCCAAAGGAACTTTAGGTAGGTACCCAAAACATGTCTCAAAAGGTGAACACTAAGTGGAGGAATGTAAGGCTCGATTGTAAGCATGTTGTACATAGGGTGTCTATTCATCCCATAACTTGCGATGCTTGCTATAGTATACTGAAAGAAAAATTACTACTATTCGGTATACAACCTCTGTTTGTTCGTCAGTCTGTGGATGGAAAGAAATGCTCCTCTTCAATTTGGTGTTCATCATTCTCCACAAGATTGTCCAAAAATCCCCAAGGAATTGAGTATCTCGATCCGAGATAATGGATGTGGGCAACCCAATGTGAACCCAAACATATTGAAAGAAGATATTAGCAGAATGCTCAACAGTGATCTACTTTTTACATGTAATTAATGCACACATCTTGCTGAACCTATAAAATGCAACATACAAATAGTCTGACCCCCTTTCGACAATGGTAAACCCCCTAAAAAATCCATGGAAATACTTTCCCATGGATGGGATGGAATAGGTAGTGGTGAGTATAGCCCTAGTTTTCTATTAGTGGGATTACAAGTAGAACACATCACACACCCCTTTACATATTTAGTTACAATTTCTTTCATTTGAGGCCAATAAAAAAACCTATGTAAATGAGCCATAGTTTTTCCTACCCCAAAATGTCTAGAAATAAGAGAAGTGTGAGCTTATCGTATTACATGGACTCGTTCACTTGTAGGAATACATAGATTTCCAAGATGGTAGAGTAGTTTTCCTTGCAGACAATAGTTCTCTACCTGTGCACCATGGGTTAACTTCTCATATACTTCTTTAAAATGTTCATGAATGGTATATTGTTCCACATAGATATCATGAGATAAATAAGTATTCTTCAAAATAATAGAAGCAACAATAGGAGGTCTAGAAATCATATCAACTACCTTGTTACTTGTATCATTTTTGTACTTAATTACCAAATGAAATTGTTGTCCAAAACCCATGCATCTGTAATGTTGATATTGTTGCATTTTGGTTTGTGCTGCAAGATACTGTAAGGTTTTGTGATCTCTATGTATGATTGTTTCCTTCCCTAAAAAGTAGTGCTTCCATTTCTTTACGCTTTGAACTAATGCATACAATTTTTTATCATATGTAGGATAGTTAACAACAACTTGGTTAAAATTTTCAGAGTGGTAACAGATAGGCTTACGATATTTCACTAATACTGCACCTATGGAGTATCCGCTAGCATCTATCTCGATCTCAAAGAGATGTTGAAGATTCGACAGTGCTAATATTGGTGCAGTACTGATCTTTTCCTTCAAAGTGTCAAAATATTTTTGTTGCTTTCCTACCCACTGAAAAATGTTTTGGACACTAGTTAAGCCATGCAAATGAGCTTCTATAATGTAGAATTTTGAAATGAACTTCCTCCAATAATGGACTGCACCTAAGAATATTTGTATCTCAGTTACACTTTTGGTCTCAGGCCAATTTACAATTACATCAATCTTGGAATGATCAATTTTTAATTGTCCTCCTCCTACAATATGACCTAAGTACACAAGCACATTCTTACCAAATTCACATTTGGACAATTTTACATACAATGTTTCCCTTTGAAAAGTATCCAATACTTGATTTACATGCCTCACATGTTCATCCCAAGTCTCGCTAAAAATAAGAATGTCGTCTAAATATACAATCACAAAATCATCTATAAAAGGTATGAATACATCATTCATCACACTCATGAAATTTGTTGGAGCATTACAAAGCCCAAACGACATAACTAACCACTCAAGAAATCCATGTTTGGTTTTAAAGGCAATATTCCATGCATCATGTTATGCAACCCTAATATGATGGTGTCCACTGCACAAATCCAACTTAGTTAAATAAACAACATTCTTTAATTGATCAAGTAAATAATCTATACGAGGAAGAGGGTATCAATTTTTCACTGTGATTTTATTTAAGGTTTGGTAATCGACACACATTCTCCATGTGCCATGTTTCTTTGGCACCATCATGATTGGAGAAGCACAAGGATATGAATTGGGCCTGATGACCCCTTGATCCAATAATCCTTGTACCTACTTCTTTATCTTTGTCATCTCTATAACTTACATCGTGTACATGCCCACATTAGGAAGAGGAGAATCCTGTTGAAGATGTATTTCATCTTGAATTTTCCTCTTAGGAGGTAATCCATATGGTTCCTGGAAAATATCATCATACTTAGAAACAATATCAATTAATTATTTCTTCTGAGAAGGATCAGATCCTTGGAAAGTGTCAGATGTTCTGACATCTTTCTCCCTTACGACAATGAGTACATATCTCTTGTTAGTGTTTATGAGTCTCTTCATTTGTCCTGCACTAACAAGTGTTGTCTTTACCCTCATTTTGTGAGATCTAATAATATATTCCACTCCCCCCTTAGTAAGGTGGTATTTGTTCTCATGACGAAACGTGAACACAATCTCAACCAAATACCTGAACACAATCTCTGTAACCATACTACTTCCATTCTTTCATGAGTGGCTGCCATGTATTCAACTTATGTAGTTGAGAGTGCCACTATAGCCCGTCTTTTTCTCATCCAACTAATTTCTCCTCCAACTAGTTTAAACACATACCCACTTGTAGATATTCTTTGATCCAGATCTCCAGCCAAATTTGCATAAAAAAAACCATGTATGTCCACCACTCTGTCCAATCATGGTCTTCCTTGGTGGAACAATTCATAACTAGTAGTTCCACAAAGATACTTTAAGACCCTCTTTATTGTTGTCCAATGCTCCTTCCCTGGTTTTTACATATACCTTCTCAAAAATCCCACTGCATGTGCAATGTACAGTCTAGTACATACCATTGCATACATCAAATTGCCAACTGCACTAACATACGAAACATGGGACATGTCCTCTTCTTCTTATTGTGTCTTGGGACACTGATCTGCAAATAAATTTATACCTATAAGAATAGGAACCTTGACCGATTTGCTTCCATGCATATTAAACCTCTGCAATATCGTCTCAACATATTTTCTTTGATTCAACCATAGTTTCATGTTTTCATGATCTTGTTTAATCTCCATTCCCAGAATGAAGTTAGCAGCATTGAGATCCTTCATGTAAAATTTGGAGGATAGCTTTGATTTGACCTCCTTGATAACATCCATGTTATTTCCTACCAGCAACAAGTCATCAACATACAACACTACATAAATGAAGTGATTACCAACCTGCTTGGAATATACACAGTGATCAGCCATGCTTCTCACAAATCCCAATCTAAGGATGTATGTGTCAAACGTTTGGTACCACATACCAACCTGCTTGGAATATACACAGTGATCAGCCATGCTTCTCACAAATCCCAATCTAAGGATGTATGTGTCAAACGTTTGGTACCACATCCTAGGTGATTGCTTCAGACCATATAGTGACTTCTTTAGCTTACAGACCATCTCTTTATTTCCCTTCACTACAAAGCCTTCTAGTTGCTTCATGTAGATTTCTTCTTTTAGATCCTCATGTAGGAATGTTTTCTTGACAACCATCTGTTTCACTTCAATATCAAAAGCATCAGCAATAGATAAAATAAATCTAATAGACGTTAACTTGGCAACAAGAGAAAAAATATCACCAAAGTCATTTCCCTCTACCTAGGAATAACCTTTTTCTACTAATCGATCTTTGTATTTCTCCACCTTTCCTTTTGCATTAAGATTCTTCTTAAAAAACCATTTGCTACCAACATAATTTCTTCTAGCTGGTAACTCAACTATATCCCATTCCTCATTCTTATCTAAGGCATCCATTTATTCAACCATGGACTTCTTCCATAGTTTACTATCCTCTGAATTCACTGCTTCCCTGATAGTTCTGGGATCATCATCAATAATAGATAAAGAAAAATTAGAACAAAAATCAGGTGGACTATACCTTTCTGGTTTCCTTCTTTCCCTCACTAATCTCCTCAATACTAGGGTATGAGGTTCTTCTTCTTTTTCTTCATCTTCTTCAGATGATTCATATTTTTCATCATCCAACTCAAGCTCTATTTTCTCAGGTCCGTCTTGTGTTGGTAGGAATTCTTGTTTGGACACATCTTTTACCTCTCTAAAAACAACATCCTGACTGTAAACAATCTTCTTAGTTTCTGCGTTCCAAAGCTTACAAGCTTTCACACCATCTTTATAACCCATAAAGATACACTTTTCATCTTTATTATCCATCTTACTCCTATTTTCCTTTGGAACATGTACATAAGCATCACAACCAAACACTCTAAGATGTTCAAGAGATGGTGTCTTACCAGTCCACACCTCGATTGGTGTTTTATCATCCAACGCTTATGGGGGTGATCGATTGAATAGGTAACATTTTGTACCCACTACCTCTGCCTAGAATTCCTATGCTAACTCGACACCACTAAGCATGCTCCTTTCTTTTTCCATCAGTGTCATGTTCATCCTTTCTCCAACTCCATTCTGATGAGGTGTGTACGAACTAGTATTCTGCCTTGCTATACCACACTTCTTACATAATTCTTCGAATTCATTTCTGCAGAATTCTCCACCATTATCTGTTCTCAATAATTTTATTTTCTTCTATGTTTGATTTTCTACCATAGCCTTAAACTCTTTGAATTTATCAAATACCTCATATTTCTTTCTAAGAAAATAAATCCATGTGTTCCTTGAGAAATCATTTATGAATGAAACATAATACACAGATTTACCTAGTGATAGAACATGTACAGGTCCAAACACATCACTGTGTATCAACTCTAAGATCCCCTTTTCTCTTGTAGCACCAGATGGGAATCTTACTCGATTATGTTTACCATATATGAAATGTTCACAGAAATCAAAATCCAGAGTGAAATTAGACATACCTTCAACCATACCTTTACTGTGTAGTGTTTGAAGGCCCTTTTCTCCAATATTTCCTAGTCTTTGAAGCCACATCATGGTCTTTTTTCCAGGGACAATATTGGTCTTGTCTTATTTATTTCTCTTCTCAGGGACAACAAAATTGTTACACCCATTAGTATAAGTTCTTACCAATAACTTGTATAGAGTTCCACACCGAACTCCCCTCATCAACACCATTTCCCCTCGTACCATATTGCAAGTTCCCTTTCCCAATACAGTATCCACTCCTGCATCATCCAACTTGCTTACAAATATTAGGCTCCTAGCTAGTTTTGGAATGTGCAGAACCGCAGGGAGAATTATAATCTTTCCATATTTTAGAAGAAACTTAACCCTTCCACGTCCCATGATTTTGGTTGTTGAGTCATCTCCTAGGAATACATCAACACCATCGTATTTTTGATATTCATAGAACCACTCCTTGTGAGGAGTCATATGGTATGACACACCTGATTCAATCAACCATACATCACGATCTGCATGTGTACCTGTAGATTCTAGGTAAACATCACCTCCTTCTTCAGTGGAGGTTTTCACTTATGTGGAAGAGGTACTCTCATATCCCTTTGGTTTATCAACCTTCTTAGACTTGTAATATTTCTTATAATGCCCTGTTTTACCACACTTCCAACATTTCCTCAAATATTTTCCTGTAAACTTAGATCTACCTGTAGATTTAGATCTCCCCCCTGAAGACTTACTGGGATTCCTGTCTTGAGTACGACCTCTTACAAATAAAGCATCTATGCTATGACCATCCATGCTTTTCCACCTCATCTCTTAAGATAAAAACGATGCAACTGCATCCTCAAACTTCAATGTAGATTGAGTGGTACTACCAATTCCTACAACCAGATTATCCCAAGAATCTGGAAAAGAACATAACAAATTAATACACTTATCTTCTTCTGCAATCATAATATTAACAGAGACAAGTTGACTTACCAGAGTATTAAAGGAATTTAGATGTTCTGTCACAGACTCTCCATCTTCCATCTTAAGATGATACAACTTTTTTCGAAGAAACAACTTGTTTACTAGGGCTTTGATTGATACAAATTCCCTAACTTATCCCATAGTTCCTTGGTTGTAGATTCTCTCAAGACATTCAACAACACTGAATCTACTAGGCAGAGTTGAATAGTACTCCTTGCTCTTCTATCCAACTTCTCCCAATTTTCCTTCGACATACCAATAGGTGGTGTACTAGTATTTTTTGTACTAGTAGGTTGTGTACCAAAGGTTTGTGTGCTAGTAGGTTGTGTACCAAAGGTTTGTGTGCTAGTAGGTTGTGTATCAGTAGGATGTGTACCAGTATCCACAATGATCCATTGTTCTTTGTCTACAAGAAGGTCCTCCATCTTAAGCTTCCATAGCTCAAAGTTTTTACCATTGAACTTATCTATCTCGATTCTAGAATAGCTCGCTATTCCTCTTTCTACACTCAAATAACCACTGCAAAATCTCCCACTAAAGCCAGGTTTATCATAGATCTAAGATAAACTTGATCTATCAAGACCGATCCAAACCCTCAGCGACAAAGGCAAAGGCATCCCTCTGAAGAAAAAAATGAGCTCTGATACCACATGTAAGTTTTAAACCTATGAAGTAAATCAATGCATATAGATTTTTAAGAAAAACAAAAATTAATCAATGGCTCATACACATAGTACACATAAATTTATACCGGAAACTCTTAACCGGGAAAAAACCTTTCAATGATTCATTGTAGTAATTTCACCATTCACCATACAATATATATAACATGTTTTTAGGTATTCTATAGATACCAAAACCCTAATCCCTTAATCTAGAATTAATTTAGAAAACCACTAAAAATAGAAAAATCCACTAAAATAGCAAAAATGCCCAAAAAATAAATTTGGGGCGTTGCGCGTAACCAAGGGGGCCATATATGGCCCCCCTGGGACCCCCCTAGGAAGCGCCTGGAGTGCAAAACACAAGAGGGATATTCATATGCAATTGTAGAATCTGATGTGCCCACACACACAAATGCAAATAATATAACACATACCCAACATTTACTTTTTCTTAAAGTTTTCCATTCCATCATTGCTTTATGTAAATAACCCAATGGATAAAATTGCTTCCTTATCGTTGATTTAAATTCCGACCATGAGGAAATAATATTACCATACTTACTTGTGTCCTGAAGTTTTCTCTCCCACCATATGAGAGCGGTGCCTTCCAACCGAAGAGAAGCCAGTTTCAATTTAACTTCCTCTTCATCAATATGTTGAACACGACAATATACTTCAACCTGTCGGATCCAATTATCTAGATTTTCAGGATTAACATCTCCATTAAGCATAGGTAAACAAAATTTTACATTAAGCTTTAATAATGGTTTCTTAAAAGAGGATTTATGGCTAGAATGATGAGGATGATGAGAATGCTCAGAGGAAGAAGAACTAGAACTTGATGGAGATGATGGAGGCTGGGGAGGGTCTCCTCCAACCCCTTGATTTACCAAAGCATTATCATCAGCATGTGCGTCCTTTCTCTTCCCTTTCTTCTTCATCCTCTTATCGTAGTCTCGATACATCCGATCGACCATTTATGACATGCGATAAAAGACCATATGGAAGTTTTTCTCCTGTTCATCACGCTTGTCTTCTTCTGCCATTTTCGTCCTTCGGGATGCACAACCAACTTCGGGATTGAAAGTATTAAGAGTTCCTTCACCCTGTTTATGCTTGGCCCTAGTAAGAATTCAAACTCAACAATTCAAGTAAAAAATGGTTGCTCTGATACCAACATGATCTAGGATATTTTCATCGAAGTGACTTATAAAGAATTGCATTAAATGAGCATAAATTAAAGTGCACCATTAAAGAAGGAAAAGATCAATAACGAAGAGACATAAGCATCAAATCTGAACACAAAAAACTGGTTAACGAAGTTCATCCCTAGTGGACTACCTCTTTGGGTCCTGCTCTCAAATGGGTAGGCCTTTTTATTAACTCAACAAAAGAATTTGGCAAAATACATAAGTATACCTCATTCTGGAATCAAGTTGCAAAAGTTTTGGTCTGATTAGAAAATAGAAAACACCACTGAATTTGTGGCATCGATTTACCCAAAAATGTTTGTATCCATGATTCATTCCAACTCTGACACTCATAGGCCCAAGAGAATCTCTGTCTCAATTTTCGTGCCCTGTAACCTGCAATAAATGTTGAGAAAAATGTCTCGAAAAACATGTTGGTCGTACGTTCACATGCCTCCCTCTGCAACACTGGGCGGATGCAATTTTTAAATATATTTTCTGGGCTTTGTAAACAATGGAGGTTGTTGGCCAATTGGTTGGTCGAGCATGTATTAAGTCATTGATAGAGGCGGAGGTCCTGGGGTTGAGCCCGTGGACCTCCCCTTTTGAGTTGTTCATTGTAACATATGTATATATTAGTACTTGGTTGTTTCGCCAATCTTAGTAGTGGTTAAATATGATGGGTTGTCTTCATATTTGGCGGGGTCCCACATTATTTTTCGGACCTGCCAACCTTTTTATATTTTTAGTAATTTCATTCTCTGGTTGTCATTGGGTATTTTCCCACTGCCATGTGGTAGCCCATAACTAGGCCACATGGCAGCCAACCATTGGGCCACATCAACCAATTGTAAAATCACCTGCCATGTTAGTGTATGACTTGCCATGTTAGGGTATGACCTACCATGTCATCTTCCATGTCATAGTACGGTCTACCATGTGGCTGTACGGACTGCCACATGGTGCATTTTTACTGGTCCACGAAATGACCAGAAAATGCCAAAAACGGGTGACACGTGGTAGCCTCTGGTGCTGCCACATCACCATGATGATGTTAGCGTGACACATGTCACCTCAAGCGTGTGCCACGTATGTTGTACAAATGTTTATGTCATCCATACATATGTTGATGTCAGCAGTATGCATGTTGACTCATCCCCTGCTCACTAGGTTAGGTTGACCAAAATTTGATCGTGAATATATTTTAATCTGTAACTCCATGTAATGGGTTGTTTGCGTCATTGGAAGGCTTGTGACACGATCTTCATGATGATGTCACTTTCACTGAGTTTTGAGAACTTTGAATTTTTTCCCTTTCTCTGTCTGTTGAGGGCATTCTAAGCTTCCTGAGTTGCTTCTGTGAGTTTCGAGTTGTCCTTAGTCTTCTCTGGATCCTTTTTGGATCAGTCACGGAGGTCCTAACCTTGCAAGGTAGGTTGGGTGGGTAGTATATTATGTGTTTCTTGTGATTATCTTTATGATCCTTATGATTCGTTCTGTTATCTTATGTTTCCTTAGTGATAACTGATGATGGTCCTTATGAGATGCGTTGAATGTTTAAGATTGTACTATTATGCATCGTTTTTAATTGTAGAATGCAATAATGTGGGGATGTTGTTAATTATTGTGTTAATACATCGACATGCATTTCGTGGTACATGGTCATGATGTGTCGACATTGTGTCACATTCAATTATTAATGCATTATTATTGTTTCATTAATAAATGTGATTGATGTGTCGATGATGTCTCTCTTATTATGATGTTTTAATTTCCTAACTCAACACTATATATATATATATATATATATATATATNTGTGTTGTGTGTCACTTGTTGTCGTAACGACAGGGCCATTACATATGGTATGAGAGCGGGTTCAACCCTGCGACTCTGGATCGCTATGCCTTCCGTGGTAGTAAACCCTTGAGTAATAACTTGGCGCGAATTAAAATTTTAACTTGTCCATACGGTAATTATAGTTAGAGGATGTAATAACTCTAACTTAATTATAACAACCATTAAATTAGAATACCACAGTAAAATTTAATAATTGCTACATTTAGCACATTTAAAATCTAATTTTTCATAGTAATAAAATTATAATTACAATTTACTTCAAAATAATTCGTAACTCTAACCTGAACCTGATGCTGCCGCTTGCTTCCTTAGCTTGCTCCTTTAGCTTGCTCCTTAGGCACCACCCCAAAACCAACCTCCCTGCAGACTAGTAGCGCCTAGACCTAGGATATCAATGGATATCCTAGCCCTCCGAGCCCAAAACCTCCGCAGCCCCCCGGTGCACTGTAAATTCCACTGTAAATTCACTCTGTCCAATACTGTCCAATACTCCAAGCTCTCCCCAAAATCCTTTCTCCCCTCTCG
>ML778470.1:315287-337921 GCA_009831015.1 Picea engelmannii
ATATTTATCTATAGCTATATATATGCATTTAATAGCATATAGTTCTATTTTCCTATGTTTTACCTATTGTTTTTCTTAATATTCTTTTTACTGTCTAATGCCATTTCTCATGTTTTGTTTGCAGGAGTTAAGCGTGGCTGGGGTTTTCTCAAAAGAATGCGCAAATAAAAACTACCCCTTATTTAGGCCCTTGGTTCCAGATTTGAACCAGGGCTCTGATACCAGATGTAATAGCTCTAACTTAATTATAACAACCATTAAATTAGAATACCACAATAAGATTTAATAATTACTACATTTAGCACATTTAAAATCTAATTTTTCATAGTAATAAAATTATAATTACAATTTACTTCAAAATAATTCGTAACTCTAACCTGAACCTGATGCTGCCGCTTGCTTCCTTAGCTTGCTCCTTTAGCTTGCTCCTTAGGACACCACCCCAAAACCAACCTCCCTGCCGACTAGTAGCGCCTAGCCCTAGGATATCAATGGATATCCTAGCCCTCCGATCCCAAAACCTCCGCAGCCCCCAGGTGCACTGTAAATTCCACTGTAAATTCACTCTGTCCAATACTGTCCAATACTCCAAGCTCTCCCCAAAATCCTTTCTCCCCTCTCGTAAAATGAATCATCCCCCTCAACTCCTTTCTCCCCCCCTTATTCCTCCTCCCTTCACCGACACTCCATCATGCATTAAATTCCTTATCCTTTCCTTTAATTACCCTTATCCATTCATTCATTACTTATCCTAACGTATTGGATACGTTATCCCTTGTGGGATACATAATCCAATTTAAACATTAAATTTTATTATCCCCCCTTATTTAATACTTTATTAATTAGTTAATTAATTAATAGTCAAGTTAATCATTAACCATATTGATTAAAGAGTTAATTATACTTAAATTAAACATAGTCAAGACTAACTAATTAATAACAAATAATTAGTTAAGGTTATTTAATAAATAATTATAGTTTATCTAATTTTTAGGATTATTTATTAAATTAATCATCTTAATAATTAAGGGTCGTTACATAGGAAGTCATGGAGGTAGACGACGTGGTGCTAGGGGTAGAGGAACTACACCTCCAGTAGCTTCCACACCTGAGGGGTCTAGCCTCGAAGGAGAAGAACAAGTCTTTGGAAAAGAGTAGATTGTTGTAAGGGATGTGGATGGTCTAACAAGGTCCTTCCAGGGAAGGGTTTGAGGCCTTGACTAACCGTCTATACTGAGATAAGTCCAAGGTGCCTGTACCCCTATGGGTCCATAGCGCGCCCCAGCCAACACCGTTAGCATTCACAGAGAACTCTAGAGGATTATTTTCTTGAGTTCACGAGTGCCCCAAAAGGCTCAACCACCGAGGCATGGATAGAGAACAAGGAGATGTGCATCACGCTTCGTGGTTACGACCTTCATCATGAATATTTGCATGGTGGTATTTAGCTAAGGGGAGTGCCCTTCTATTGTGGAAGACTCTCCTACCTCAGCTAAACATGGTCATTGAAGTCGTGTTATGGGAAAAGTTCGAGGAACGGTTTCGGGAGGAGTAATTGTCAAAGAAACTCATTGAGCGACAGATCAATGTGTTCAGTTCTTACGACAGGGTGGTCGTACGATGTCGGATTATGATACCAGATTTATGGACCTACTCCGGTGTGCCCTGCATCTGAACACAAGGAAGCTAGAGGTCAACAAGTTCGTGTTCAACCTTAACTCCATCTTTTATGTGATGTCGAGGATCTAAATTTCTTGAATGTTGCATGATGTTTTCCAGTAGGCCTCATAACTAAGAAATATTTGACCACAATGAATAACTGCCAGGCCGAGCACCAATCCACTGTGCTCGAGGCATCATGTACCATCACCAACCAAAATTTTAGTATTTGTTGGATCCCGGTGCTACATAGAGCTCTATTTCTAGTACCACGCTAAAGGGATTTAGGTAAAGGCATTGAACTGAACGAGTTTAGATTCGTCGAAATGGCTTCGAGTGCCAAACAAATGGTTGGAGGAAGGGACATGATATGTCACTTCAACTGGGGGAATAGTGTAAAGAATTCCGACCTATACGTCACGATCTGAAGATCTTACGACGACATGATCATTATGGACTGGTGGGAATCTCATGAGGTGATACTCAATGGTAATATGAAGTGATTGAGTTGGACTGATGATGAGGGATAGAGAAGTGTTATTGTAGGAATAAAACATGGAGTATCCTTGATGTTTATTTCTTCCCTACAGCTAAAGAAGAGAACACGTAACGCTGCATGTTACATGCATACTTAGCACTGAAGGTCAAGGGCGTGGAAGAAAGATTAGAAAACCTTATGGTAGTACGCGAGTTTGTGGACGTGATTCCCAAAAGAATTACCAGGTGTGTTGCCCGAAGCCAAGATGGAATTTACCATCAAATTAAAATCTAGAACTAAACCAATAGAAAGAACACATTATTGGATGTAGACCCCTAAGTTACACTAGTTGAAAATGCAACTGAGGGAGTTGTTGGACCTAGGACTTACGTCCAAGTGTGCACCTCGAGGTGTGCCTATTATTCTTATACAGAAGAAATATGGGTCATGGAAGACTCTATATTGACTACAATCATTTGAACGAGGAAACGATCAAAAACCCGTATCCATTGCCAAGTATAGAAAATTTTCTTGGTCAAATGAAAGGCATGATGGTGTGTTCAAGATTGATTGGAGATCAGGTTATCACCAGTTACGAACTAAAGAGGAAGATATTCCTAAGACCACTTTCAAAATGTGGTTCAAACACTACGAGTTTACGTTTGGTCATGGGGACGGACAAACACCCTAGGGGTATTCATGAACTTGATAAAAGGGGTGTTCCACGAATACTTGGACAAGTGTATTCAAGTATTCATTGATGATATTTTGATATATTCTCGGACGATGTAAGAACATGATGAACAATTGCGCTTGGTACTACAGTGTTTACGAGAAAACAAATTATTTGGGAACTATCTAAATGATCTTTTTATCAATCGAAGATTCATTATTTAGGGCGTTTCATCTCTGATGAAGGTATCGCTGTGGATCCAGCGAAGGTAGAGGCTATTAGGGAATGTCCTGCGCCGACGAACGTTCCAGGAGTACGTAGCTTCATGGGTTTAGCGGGATATTATCAACGACTCGTCGAGGATTTTTCAAACATAGAAAATGTGATTATGGAATTGCAGAAGAAGAACAAGAAGTTTGAGTGGATCGAGAATGCACCCAAGCATTTTGAAGGCTCAAGGAGTTGTTGATGATAGTGTCGATATTGAAAGTCCCTAACGTGGACGAGGACTTCTTGGTATGCACATATGCATCCAAGGAAGGATTAGGCGGAGTCTTGATGCAAGACGGTCGAGTGATCGCTTACATATCGAGAAAGTTAACTAAGCATGAGGAGAACTACGCGATGCACAATTTGGAGTTATTATCCATTGTGTATTCCCTAAGAGTATGGAGACACTACCTATTTGGGCGAAAATTTGAACTAAAAACAGACAAGAAGAGGAAGAGGAAGGGGATCATCACTGGTATGCGTAAGGTTATGTTGTTGAATTTTTCTTGACTTATTTTTCTTGTGGGAGTTGGGATACTCAACTTGGATAGAGAGTGGTAGCTCGACCTTGCGAGGCGAGCTTGGAGATAGCTTTTCTCCGGTACTTGTGCGTGGCCCCTTTGCGTCTCGGGGGGCTCAAGGGGAAGAATATTACCCCTAGCTTTGGCTGGGAGGTACTGGTGAGGTCTCAATGATTAGGAAGCGGGAGCAAGGAGGAGCGCCAGTTGACAAAGAACATCGCCAAGCCCAAATTCGTTGGTTATGGTATTTCTCATCGATTTGATTGTAACTGTATTGAATTTTAGTAACTGTATTAACTATGATATCAAATTTGTTGATTTATTGACGTTGCGAGATATGGATCTGGTTTCTAGCATGGTTACCTTCAATTTATCTGAATGCGTGAAGTTTTATCCACGGTCCTGCTTAAAATTTAAGGGATTTCGGCACTCAGTTAAGGGGAAAATTGTGTTGTAATTCTGAAAAAGAGGGGTATATGGATTTAATTATTGTATTAATTGTAATGGTTTTTCTTTCATCTCTGCTCAGCGATTCACCTTTACCTCTGTTATGCCATTTAATTTTCTATGCTCAATTTTTTTTTTGTCTCTGCGTTTTCCACCGCCTTGGAATTTTACATTAACACTGGATTGTAAGCTCTTCAATCTCGAATGACGGATGGCCAGGATGTATCTATGCAATTTTTTATGAAAATGGTAGTGATTTCTTCAAACCCCAATGGTGGAGTCGCCTGGATCTCGCCCCTGGGTGGATGCAAGCGAACTACGTCTTCTCTCTGCTTTTAACTCCCGTTATCTCTGCGTCATCCTCTTTTTACCTCAATAATTTTAACCTTGATTTTACTCAGCGAATTTACTCGCTTTTACTCAACAAGGTTGATCTATCTGGGTAATCTCCTCACTCACTTCTCGGGCGAGTTCACAGTCGTATTACTACTCGTATTTTCTCAGTGAATGCTTCTTAATGCTCAGTACCCTTCATTTTAAAATTTTCATTGTGTTTTTTGGGGAGCCCCTGAGCTCTGCGTGTCACCCCCATGCCCAACGATTTCCATTTTATTGCTGCGATTTTGCATGGAACACCCTACGTTGTGCCTACTTCTTCCCTCGTCGATCTCATCTTGTTTTTATGCGTTTGCTCTTCTTCAATTTCTCTCCTAGACTTCTTAAGGAGGGATTGCGATTTTTTCCCTTGGAATCTCTGCGCATTAGCAAAAGATTTTGTGCAGCGTTCCCTTCCTTCTGTGTATTGTCAGCGCGAAGATCGAATCCCCAGCAGGACTAATGAAATCGTCGTAAAGGGGCAGTGACTGTTGCTAGAGATTTTTATTGTTGTAAGGGTATCATCTCGAATTCCCACACTCCGAGTGTTATCCTCCTGGAGTCTTCCTCTTTTTTAACTTGGAGTTTCCCCTTCACGAANCAGTCGTATTACTACTCGTATTTTCTCAGTGAATGCTTCTTAATGCTCAGTACCCTTCATTTTAAAATTTTCATTGTGTTTTTTGGGGAGCCCCTGAGCTCTGCGTGTCACCCCCATGCCCAACGATTTCCATTTTATTGCTGCGATTTTGCATGGAACACCCTACGTTGTGCCTACTTCTTCCCTCGTCGATCTCATCTTGTTTTTATGCGTTTGCTCTTCTTCAATTTCTCTCCTAGACTTCTTAAGGAGGGATTGCGATTTTTTCCCTTGGAATCTCTGCGCATTAGCAAAAGATTTTGTGCAGCGTTCCCTTCCTTCTGTGTATTGTCAGCGCGAAGATCGAATCCCCAGCAGGACTAATGAAATCGTCGTAAAGGGGCAGTGACTGTTGCTAGAGATTTTTATTGTTGTAAGGGTATCATCTCGAATTCCCACACTCCGAGTGTTATCCTCCTGGAGTCTTCCTCTTTTTTAACTTGGAGTTTCCCCTTCACGAACCAGTGTTGCAGGTAACCTCTGCAGACTCTTAATTAATATATGTGCCATTCACTGGCCAGCAGAACTGCAACAACGAACAACTAGCTCACTGCTTCGAACTAACCCTTTGCGTCCGGCCCTTCTTTAGATGCTAGCGTGTGCACCCCACTGATGACACCTCATTTAAACGAATATAGAGTTTATATTTCAACCCCTATATTGATGGATTATTGTTTAAAGGAATACAAATATTCTATAATCTGACTTTATATTGATGACTTAACCCCTATATTGATGGATTATTGTTTAAAGGAATACAAATATTCTATAATCTGACTTTATATTGATGACTTATAGTTGAAAATATGCATAGCCTTATTTAGTCTGTATCATAATCCCTTACAAAGGTATATTATGGTGAGAACATAGATTTTGGTATATTCCCCATTATATATCTTAATGAAACATAATCGTTTAATACAATATTTAGATACCCTACCATGTGATGCATTTGATGGTATATTAATTTCATATTATGGTTAGACTATAAATTGTAATATAATAATGATATGTTATAGTTCCTACTAACTAAAAGGGAACTTCGTTTCTAGTTGGGGAGTTAATTAACTTGATTACCCATTTGGCTATTCTCTAGAATGGAGCCCATTGTGTTTGGGTAGGGTTACTTGCATAGTTTTGAGAATTTAGATCTAGTGAAGGAAGATGGCCCGATAGGTCAGGATAGGTTAGGAATTGAGTCATTGTCTTGTGCATTTGGATTGTGGTTTATGAATCATACATGGTGATGGTAGAGAATTAATTTCGCTTACACCTTACCCAATAAAGTTATAGGTATATTTGTATCATTAAATTAATATTGAAGCATGAAAAATGGTTTTGGATATTTAGTTATTTAGTTTATTTAGTTTATTTATTGAATGATGATTTTAAATTTAGTTTATTTGTTGTGTGCATGAAAATTTAAAGTATTGAATGATGGTTTTAGATATTTGATTATTGCACGTAATGTGATTTAAGGAAGGATTGTTTGTTTAGATAGTAGAATTTTTGTGCGATAAAATTCTAGTATAAGGAATGATTGGGATATATATATTAGACTTCACGCGCCTTGGATTTTGTTGTGATTAATAGTTAGATTTTGCATGTATTGAATGTTGATGAAGGATGTATAATTAAATGATTGAGATTAAACACACACATTGAATGATGTATTGTGTATGTTTAGATTTTACTTCTTGCGCGCAATGAAAATTCAATGTAATGATGGTTGTTGGTTATTTACTTCTTGCGCCATGAAAAAATTATTGTAATGAATTATTGTTTAGATATTATATTTCTCTCGCGCCATGGAATAAATTCTGAATTGTGCCGATTGCACTGCACCTTAATTTATGATGTGGCATGACTGATTAGTAACTCGTTTTCTCTCACTCATTGATTAAGTTGGCTTGTGAATGTTCTGGAATTGTTTACTCTCGTGCGCATTGATTAATTAAATATTAATGTATGATTGATACGATGATAATTACCCTTGCTCCCTGGTTAATGATATTAGGATTGATGGACTGATGAATGGATGGTAATTGATGTTGTTGATTAGCTAGTTGTTGGGATTGTTTATGTTAGTGGGATGTAGACACCTCCTTGTTCCTCAGAATAGTTGCCAACCTTGAGACCTTGAATGGTTAAAATCAATTGGAACCTGGGCTTGAGAATTTCTTATGTGTCCTGGAAGTCCTAACCTTGCAGGATAGGTTGGGAAGGTAGTATATTATGTGTTTCTTGCGATTATCTTTATGATCCTTATGATTCGTTATGTTATCTTATGTTTCCTTAGTGATAACTGATGAGGTCCTTATTAGATGAGTTGAATGTTTAAGATTGTATTGTTATGCGTCGTTTTTAATTGTAAAATGCAATAATGTGGGGTTGTTGTTAATTATTGTGTTAATGCATCGACATGTGTGTCATGGTACACGGTGAAGATTTTTCAGCATTGTTTTGCATTCGATTAGTAATGCATTATTATTGTTTCGTTAATATGTGTGATTGATGTGTCAATGATGTCGCTCTTATTATGATGTTTTAATTTCCTAACGCAACACTAAAAAAATAATAAATTAACGTGTTTTATGTCGCTTGTTGTCATAACGGCGGGGCCGTTACAACAAGTGGCATGGGCATTGAAGATCCAAAAGAACAAAGCAATGACAACTTTGGGATGTATTTGACAGAAGATTTTTGTTCAAAATTAGAAGAAGACACATTCCCTTGGCTTATGGATGATACCTGCAATAATCGTGATGATAAAAACAAGCATACCACTCATCTTGAATAGAATTTTGATAAAGAGACAAAATAATAGTCTGTAGATTTGCAAAAAAGTCAATTTTTAGGTTCCAGTTTGGAGGAAGAACAATTTACAACCTCTAATTCCAACACCCGTACATATATTTTTGTTTCTATCACTCATCTAGTACAAAATATCGGTGGAAATAAGGGTATTATTGTTCACGGGATGAATTTGATGATGATTCCATGCATTGCCTCATAAAACGTGAAATGGAAGATTTGGAACTTTGTAAATAATTTGATGAGAGAAACACTATTTCCAGCATTAGAGAAGTAGGTCACTTCAAATCAGACTACTTCTTGAAAAAAATGCTAGGTCATATATGATGAATTTTGAAGGCCTCCCAAAATTTGATGATGAGGATGGCGATAATAAAGAATTTGATCTTGCTGATATTTTTCTTGAAAAAAAGCATGAAGGGAAAGAATATGGATATCATTCTCTCATAGGACACTATGAAGACTATGATAATAATAATTCACTGAATATTGGTAGTGATGAAAGTATCATTGTTTAGGATAATTGTATTGCTAGCTACATAAATGAGGGCCACCATGGAGACTATGATGACATCACTACACAAATTTTTAATGATGTTGGAGATGTCATTGTTGTTTGGGAAGAGAGGCATCATTTGGGTGATTTTTCTAGAATCTCCACGGGAGACAAAACCCCAGAATATGAAGGTGACCTTTTAGACAGAGAGAGTTTGTTTGTTGTTCTAAAGGATCCAAAACAAAATGATCTAGGTGGATATTGGTGGCCACACACCTTTTCCAAATGTCTCAAAACATTTTTCTCTCCATTTTGGCAATTTACTATTTTTAGCAGGTTTTAACTTCCGGGGCCATTTTGAGGGTCCAAATGAAGGTTTTTAGAGATAGAGGTTTTAAATGATAGATAAAGGCATAATTGAGTCACCAAAATAAATCTCCTCGACAATACCTTTCCAACGAGCTATCACATGCCTAAAATGGAGATAGTATGAAAAAGTTACGACCCCAGGAAGTTGATGTACTCACTTACCCAAACGGGGCCCACATGACTTTTGGCGCTTCATCTCCTAGGGTTAGGTTTTTGGATGTCTAGGAATTTTGGCATTCCTGTCTATTGTAAAAGGGCCTTCCGAGCCTCATTGTAATCATCTTCTTGCGAATGAGAGTAGCCGTCACATCTCTTCTCAGAGATAAGCTGCCACCATTCTAGCGAGTCTTTCACTCTGTATTTTTACAGTCTCTGTACATTTCTCTAATTAATAGAAATTGTGTATTACTGTATATCTGTGTTTATGGTTGCATCTCTGATACATTTATGTTATATTATTGAATATCTGCAATATCTCTGTGCATTTATTTATTATATCTCCACTCTCATTTCGTGCCGAAAATAATCCGGATCACAAAAGTACCTCAATACCCCTGATGTGTACTTGGACCTGGATTTGTATTATGGGTAGAGAGGGAAAAAATAATATACATTGTTTTTCGATGAGTCGTCTGTTTCTGATGATGATACACATGCTGCCTCGAGGAAAAGTGAATAACATATTCTTGAAGATAAATATGAAGAAAGTAATGATGATTCTAGAATCCTAGAAGATTCCAAGGATTTTTCAAATGGTGATGATGTGACTATTGTAGAGAAAGACAAAAGATATGAATTAGAAGAGGAAGCATATTATACCTCTCAAGATGATGAGGCAGTACTTATTGATGATATTTTAGTTCGTGAAAAATTTGTTTCCATTGAGGTTCTATGCCCAAAATTTTAAAAGGACAACATTGTTGAATGTACAACTGAAGAATACAAGGACATTGATGTACAAAGTTTTGTTGTTACCAGAGATGATCACATAAAAGTTTTTTAGATCAAGGATGAGACATTTGTTAATGTGAATTCTAGTAATGTATTCCAAGAGGAGAGTGATGTACCAGTTGGTGGCATCATTGTTGGCACAGGGGAAGACCCAGGGTTCAGCTCCAAGAGCGCACCAACAATCCCTAACTATAGGTCCTTTCAAAAACACCTGTGAAGTAGATGCAGTCTCACCCTTAGAATTTATGAGGGAGTTGTAGGACAGAGATGTCTACAATCAAAGTAAATGTCAAGTGGATCTAACACAAGAACAACACAATGTTCATATATCACTTATCAACTTAGATCTATTATGCACATCTACTTATCAGATCTAAAGCAGTAATGCAATCACAGTATATCAATGAGAAAGATAAAATACCAGTCACACACAACACATGATGTAAGTGGTTCACCCTCTCTCTAGGGCTACATCCACAGAACCGGGCTATAATATATTAAGGTAAAGCATACAGTTCTTGTCTGTGCTCTTAGCTAGCAGACCTTCTTTCTTCTCCTCTCTTTCTCTCTCCTCCCTATGCACCAAGCTGCAGGGTTGATCTTCGCACCCAACTGAAGATCTTACCATACCACAAGGCTCTCACTCTTATCACTTCTCTCTCTCGATACAATACTCACTTACATCAACAACACAATTAGATCAACAACAATAACGTACCAACCCAAACTAGGCCCTCATGAACTTTATTTATACATTATAATCACTTCACTGACATCCTTAGGCCGAAATATAGGTGTCCAAAACCCTAGATACCAAAGCCCTAGGTCAACTTGACCCACATTTTCTGGGCTTCGCCAACCTATCTTTCCTTTCTTCTCGCGCGGTGCTCCAAAGCATCCAACGATGGATTTTTCTACTTTCTGACTTGTCCATGATCTTCCTTCCTTGCTTATCTGTCATCCTCGATCTCCTCATCCAACAACTTGCTTTCTCGAACTTCGCTCCATCTTTTCTTCTCTTTTTCTCATTTCAACCCAATAACAATCACTGTGTCTTCCGCAAAGTTTGCATTTTCCTTTTCTTCCTTGATCTTCTCTTGCTTCCATACCCAAGGGCCAACAGGCCCCCAACACTCACCTATGACTCGTCCCGAGGCACTTCAGATCTAAGCTTCCTATTTTACTTTGATTCCTGACTATGTAGTACAACCTCTGCTTTATGCTCCCTTCCTTCTCCTTATATAGACTATTATTTATATGTCTGATACCTAGTTTCAACTACACCTGGTACCTAGAACCTTTTCTTTCTGCTTTTACTGAGAGCTGTGAGGTAGTTGGTTGTCATAATACAACTTCAGCCAACTCCCATTCACCAAATCTTCCTTCCATTCTCCATTCAACATTTTCAATTGCACAACTCCTCCCTCTGTAACATAAGCGATCTCATATGGCCCTAGCCAATGCATTATGAACTTCCCAGGAGGTTTTATGAACTTGTTTTCATATACCAGTACTAGATCACCTTGTTTAAATGCCTTCTTCTTGATGTGCCTATCATGGTAGGCCTTTTCTCTTTCCTTTTGTACTTGTTTATGGAATCCTGCAACAAATCTATCTTCCTCCAATTTAACCAACTGTGAAAACTCTCTTGAACAACGCCATGGTCATCCATATCTGTAAAGGAGACAATTCTCAGGCTTGGTACCAAATATTCCATTGGGAGAACAACTTCAAGACCATATACCAACTTGAAGGGGGTCTGCATTGTTAGTTTCTTGCAAGTGGTCCTATAGGTCCATAATATTGCTCGTACTCTTAAGTCCCAATCATCCCTATTCACACTGCAAATATTCGTCAGCATTGCCTCCAAGATCTTATTGAATGCTTCAACTGTCCCATTTTCTTGTGGATGGTACGGTGTGCTCTTCTGATGGTGGACTACAAATTCTTCAGTCAAGGATTCAACTGTCTTATTGATTAAATGTGTTCCTTGATCACTCATTAGGATCTTTGGGCATCCAAACCAGGTTATGATGTCATCAAATATGAAGCACATAGTTGTAGTGGCACTACAGTCCTTGACTGCTCTTGCTTCAACCCATCTAGTCAAGTAATCTGTCGCAGTAATTATGTACCTTGATCTTGTACGTTTTCCTGGTGGATTTATAGGTCCAACGAAGTCAATGGCCCATTTCTCAAAGGATTATAAGGTCAACTATGGGGCTAATGGAATTTCATCTCTTCTGGATGGTTTCCCAACTCTTTGGAAACATCGCAAGCTCTGGAATAGTCTTTAGCATCTCTGTGTAAGGTAGGCCACCAAAGGCCAGCTCTTAGAATCTTTTTTGCAGTTTCTTTTCCTGTGTAGTTCCCTCCTGCGAGGCCTTCATGAGATTTTGTAATGATAATTGGTCACTCTGCCTCCATAACACATCTTCTTAATATCTCATCAGGTCCCATCTTGTATAGATCTCCATCTATAAGTGAGAAGTATGCAACATGCACTACTAGCTATTTATTTTGAGGAATTTTGTACTCACTAGGTTCCATTCATGTTGATAGGAACTGGACTATCTCTGCGAAGTGGTAATCGATATTTATAATGGCTAGTAGTTGTTCATCCAACAATGCATCCTCTAAACTGGTCAGCTCTTCACCATGTTCCAACCTTGATAAATGGTCAGGACCTTTGTTCATTCTCCCTGGATTTACTATGATCTCAAAATCATATTCTTGAAATAGTAGCAACCATTTGCATATCCTTCCCCCCAACATTGGCTTGTTGACTAAGTATTTCAGCGTGGAGTGACCAGTAAACATTTTGAATTGTCCTCCCAACAAGTAGCGGCAAAATTTTTGCAATGCATACACCATGGCCAATCCTTCTCGCTCAATGGTGGTGTAGTTGATCTTAGCAGTTGATAGCTTCCTACTAGCAAAGGATAATGGGTGGTCAATATATCCTTCTCCCAATTATGCTAACCCAACTCCTAAAGAAATGGAAGACGCATCAACATGCACATGAAATTCCTTAGTCCAATCTAGAAAAACCAGAATGGGTGCAATAACCATTTTCTTTTTCAGTGTGTCGAAGCTCTGTTGGCATTCTTCTTTCCAACTAAACTGACAATCTTTCTTCAAAATTTTTTCCATGGGTGTTGTGATCTGAGCATATCCTTTGATGAACTTCTTGTAATATCCTGTGTGTCCCAACACAGTTCGCAACTGTTTAGTTGTGTATCAAACTTCACAGCCTTCCACTTGTGCTGAGAAGTGCGCTGTCATCATGGTACAACACTGTATCCAATCTGTAATGTTACTTTTGTGTGCCCCCCACCATCTTTATGGTGTGGCTTTCAAGACCTCATCCATCGCCAATAATCTCTATTGTATTGGTACACTTTCTTCAAAGTCTGACAAGAAGGTTTCTAAAGGGTTCATACCATGAAATGTGGGTAAGTTACTTACTGTTGTGCCAATCCAGCGAACTTCTCTGGTTAATATAGCACATCTTCTTGTAGAAACTTCATACATCTTATTCTGCTAGTTCTCTAGTGCTTCTTCTGAGTCTGATGAACATGCGTTATCACTTCACCATCTTAGGTTTCCATCGGCTATGGGATTAATGTAATCTTGTTGTTTGGCTGTTAATTTGTATATGTTTTCTAGTGCATATGTGTGGTCTTCTTCTTTGATAGGTTCTGTGTACCACTGACCTTCATCTGGATCTAAAGGTGTGATGAATCTAAGGCCATATTTTTCAAAAGTCATATGTCACTTCTTTAAATCAACAATAGTAGAGTTATTGAAGGCCCAATCAATTCCTAACAATGCGGGGTAAGGATAGTTTTCATCAACAATCTCAATTACCTCAAAATCTACAAATGTTCTTACTTCATCAATGTCCACATGGATATCTTCTAATCTTCCAAAAGGGCTTACATCCTGCTGATTATCCATCCTAAGCATGATAGGGGAATAGATCAAATTCATTTTTCCCATCAGTGCCCAGGTTTTATTCGTCATGACATTGACCTCTGACCTTAAGTCGAGGACTACATAGTCTCTCTCATACTCTCCTATTTGAGAATTCAAATGTAATTCCTTATTTTTCCTTCTCTTCTTACCAATTTGGTGTACTTCCCTATTCAGTAAGGGGTCTATCCTTCCTAGATCATATTGTCTGATTAAATTTTGTAACTCTTGTACAGTGATTTCATATTGAACCAAATTAATACAAGTATACAAAAATTCCATGAGATTGCTTACCTCTTTTCCTTCTTTTGGTGAAGCAAACTGATCAAATGCCAAAGGAATTCCATATTCTCTCACTTATGGTCTTGTGTTTGATGAAGAACCTTGGTCAGCTCTGAATTCTTTTCTTGCCTCCTCAAACATTTGTATTTATTTCTTTGCATCGAATATTTGTGTCTTCTCTGTAGCCTTCCTGATTTCTGAGTCTTATGTAATCTTCCCTTGGGTCAATCTGTCTTCTCCTGTAACATTGCCTCCTTTAGTTATAACAACGACTCTAGGGTCTTCTCCGCGAAGCTCAACATATATCAGTTTCACTTGCAGGTTATGTTGAGGTCCTTGTCTCTTCTGAATCTTAGCTATCAGCACAGGACAATCTTCTATAACATGTTCAAACGAGCTGTAGTAGCTACAAGTGGTACAAGGGTTCTGACAATCCCTTGCGAGGTGTCCTGATTGTGCACAATTATAACAAATGATCTATCCATGGCCTCGACCCATTCCTCCTCCTCGTTCACTTCCTTTGAATCCACCATCAGGATTGAAGTTGCCTCTCCCAGGAGAGTTATACTGTGTAGTCTTTCCTTCTTGTTGTAATTCGCCTTGAATTTTGTATATGTCTCTTTACCTTTCATGCATGAGCTCGTAAGCCCTACATTGTCTATCATCATGTCCTATGGATTTACAGAATGTGCAATAAAAAGTTGTAGGTGTTTGAACATACTTTTTCGTGTAGTATCACTCACCAGGGTGATATCTGTTTCTGCATACCTCACACCAAGGTAAGGTGACGTTCTTCAAAGGGCTCAGAGCTCCAGAAGTAGGGTATTCATTGAATAGAGGGAAGTTTTCCTTGTCATGGCCTTCTAACCTACATATGACACACTAGATGTCTTCTGGTTTATCTTTTCTGTTGTATTTCTTCATGTCTTAGACCTGCAGAGAAAAACTATTTAGCTGACTCAAGATCTGACTCATACCTGAGTTGGATTCTCCCATAGGGGCTGATTCTAGCTTCATGGCGATCTCCAGCACCTCAGACTATGAAGCAATATTTTGTTGCATTAGAGGAACTTTGATGTGTGGTAAGAGGGTAGCAATGAACGATTCTTTGTTCTATTCATTTGGGATCTGAAAATTCAATCGACATGTTAAGGTTTTGAATCTCTGATCGAACTCCCAAATAGGTTCGACCACCTTCTGCTTGATCTCTTTCAACTTTGTAATACTTTGTGACTCTGACTTGGGTTTCTTGAACCCTGCAATCAGTGCATTCTTAATATGATTCAGTGGTTTAGGTTGTGCAAGTCCTTGGACAAGATTCATGTACCATCTCAGTGCATGATCCCTTAGAGTGGTACTAAACTGGGTTCTTTTGACATCTTTGTCGGTGACATTTTTAATATTCCATACAACTTCACATAGGAACCAGTGTTGGTTAAGATCTTAAGATCCATATCCCCTAAATATAGGAAGCCTCATCTCATCTGTCATAGATATTCATGGGGTTCCTGACTGAATGTGTGGTGGACTACTATCGATAGTTCTCTGGGTACTCTGGTGACTGGGATTAATTTGGTTGCTTAATACTACTGAATCAACAGGAGAGGTAACTGTACTTACTTCAATGGTCTGTGCAGTTTCTGAGGTTTCAGGTTCTCTTCGGTGAAGCTCTTCATCTTCTCCTTCCTCTGCCTTAGTGGGTTCTGAATGTTCTTCATATGTTAGTTCTCCCTATTCTCCATTGTAGAAACCCTCATCTACGTAGTTCTTCTTAAACAGGTTCGCAAGGTGAACTTATCTAAACACTCTCCCACTTCACATATGTCTAGATTGTTTGTCACTGTCACTGTTTGAATTCTTGAACATTAGCCTTTCTAGATTCGACCAATCCACTATATCTTCAAGATGTTCTTCTCGTGTAATAGCATCTTGAGTCTCAACTTCAGGAATTGTAAAAAAATTCCTCTGGGTCCCTTAAAGAAATATCTCTCATCTTGGTTGTAGGACTCTACTCTGTCAATAACAAACTCTGTGATGTACCCTCCAATGGTGTTATCAAACCAGTGTTCTACTTCTCATGATACGACGTTATCAACTCTTTTGATCTTCTTGATCATCTCCGACATACAAACCACAGGAGGTCTAGATCGGATCTCGAACTGGGTATCTTCTAGTCTAGCTAGCCACTCACATAGCTCCTGATGGATTCCTCTGAAGAATATCTTGTGTATATCGGTAAAGATATATTTCTCCAACCAATTTTCTGTACTAAGATTAGGTTTCTTGTTCTAGGCTTCAGCGAAGTACTTTTCTTGATCCTCTATCCACTTTTGAGTCTCTATCTTTGATGGAAACCACCTTGACATTCCCTCTAGAATATTCATATCCTGACAACGGAACTGTTTTTTTGGCACAGGTGTAGACCCAAGGTTTAGATCCAAGAGCGCATCAACAAGACCTAACGATTGGACCTTTTGGAAACACCTATGAAGAAGATGCAGTCTCACCCGAAGCAGTTATGAGGGGGTTATAGGACATGGATGTCTACAACCAAGGGGAATATCAAGTGCATCTAACACAAGAACAACACAATGTTCATATATCACTTATCAACTTAGATCTATTTTTCACATCTACTTGTCAGATCTAAAGAAGTAATGCAATCAAAGTATATCAATGACAGAGATAAAATACCAGTCACACACAACACAATATGTACATGGTTCACCCTCTCTCTAGAGCTACATCCACAAAACTGTGCTATAATATACTAAGGTAAATCATGTAGTTCTTTTCTCCGCTCTTAGCTAGCATATCTTCTTTCTTCTCCTCTCTTCCTCTCCCCTCCCTGTGCACCCAGCTATAGGGTTGATGTTCACACCCAACTGAAGATCTTACCATACCACAAGGCTCTTTCTCTTAGCACTTCTCTCTCTTGATACAATACTCACTTACATCAACAATACAACTATATCAACAACAATATCGTACCAACCCAAACTAGGCCCTCATGACCTTTATTTATACATTACAATCACTTCAACGACATCCTTAGGATGAAACCTAGGTTTCCAAAACCCTAGGTGTCTAAAACCCTAGGTCAACTTGAACCGCATTTTTCGGGCTTCACCAGCCTGTCTTTCCTTTCTTCTCGCACGGTGCTCCAAAGCATCCAATGTTGGATTTTTCCATTTGCTTACTTGTCCATGATCTTCCTTCCTTGCTCATTTGTCATCCTTGATCTCCTCATCCAACAACTTGCTTTCTCGGACTTCACTCTATCTTTTCTTCTCTTTTGCTCACTTCTACCCAATAACAGTCACTATGTCTTCCGCAAAGTTCACATTTTCCTTTTCTTCCTTGATCTTCGCTTGCTTCCATACCCAAGGGCCAACAATCATTTATAATCTCAATAAAATGAGAGAATAGAACAATGAAAGGGATTCCATCTTGTATGACTTGGGTGAGTTATTCTTATTTAAACTGAGGAGAGGCCCCTTCTTCATTTCCTTTGACAAGAAACCATGCAATGATGAAAGAATAACTTAGGATTCAATGCAATCCTCTCTCATGGATGACACCAACCATGCACAAGATGTTGATTGGAACATGAATCTTGGGATAGATAGATTGTGGCCTATGGATGTGGACCAATTTGCTTCAAGTGTTCTAAAAAATGCATCTTTGAACCATGAACTTGGAGAGAGTATCAATGTAGTGGGAGTCGAACTTCATTGCTTTGACAAAGACTTTGATAGCTTCTATATGTGTGAGAAAAGAATTTTCCCATGACTATTCACCCAAATTTTCCAATTAGAATTTGAAGCATATGGCATTGCTGGCCATATGAATAAACGCCACATTGAATATCACAAAGACATAGATATGTAGAGTTTTTCAAATACTGTAGATATCATGGTTTTTAGGGAAAATGGGCATTTCTTTGGTGATTTTACAAGAGACAATAATATAGATATGGGTGGAGACATTTTTGACAAGGAGGTATGTAGAATTATCCTTGTTTCCCCTAGGGAACAACCACATATCAGTTATGGTGAGCATGAGGGATATCATAAACAAAGTCTTGAAAGAAGCCAAAGTGATTTCCCAGAACAACCTTTTGCTTGAGATCGTAGTGGTATTTCGAGAATGACATTTTGAGATGAAATCAAGGGAAGAGATTTAGGCATACAACACATTATGGGGATTTACAGAGGTTCTAACAACCTTTTCTTGATATTTATTGGCAAGTCCTATGACAAAGTTTCCTTTTCCTTGTGGTTGTTTAAAGACATTTTTCATAAAATAGTACTCAAATTTTATGTCAATACAACACTGATTAAAAGGAAAATTACTATCACTGAGGCTTCAACATTTCCTTGTTTTGGATGATATTCAAACACAGAGGGAAAGTGAGTTGTGTAGAGAGGAGGTGCTGATATTATAGGATTCCCAAGTGTCCCCAAGAAGGACACTTTTCCTCAAGTAGGAGCCAAATGTTACCCACCAACATTTTTGGTATCAGAAAAGTGTTGGTCAAACCATGCTGACAAAAGTGATTGATGACCTTTGAGCTCAGAAGTCAAGAGTCATCGATGAGATTTTGGCTATAGATAATTTTAAGATGATGATGGGTATAAAAAGGTAGGAAGGAAACATATGTGGAAGAGTTTTATTCTCTCAAAAAAGCATAACATATCTTCATCACATTCTGTTGATTTTACCAGGATAGATGAGGATTCGTGGATGTTGTCTTAGTGTGAATAATATGGATTCCTAAAAGGGATTATATTTTCCATATCAATTGAGTGAATTTGATATGCTTAGAATTGGTTCCAAATCTAAAAATGAAGGGTTATTTCAATCAACATAAACAACCCTTGATTTAGTATGATGAGGCATAACCTTTGATCTAGTTTGAATAGTGTTTGAGATGTTGTTTGCTAAGGAGTTTATTCAACACATAAAGAGGTTTTATAGAAGCATAAGGATGCAGTCAAGAGGATTTACATTGCTATTTTTATGAGTGGTTGTCATGTAGAGTATGAAATCAACATACATGGAACTATAGTTTCTACACTGAACCAACCATAAAGTTATTATTGGTAGCGAAGGAAAAACTCTCCTACATGTACTAGATATTATGGCCAATTTGGGGAAAAAAAATCTCTAGAAGACCACTCATGGAAGAATTTCCTATCTAAAGGATGTAGATGAGTGTAGTGAAAATTGAACAAAGATGGGACAAAAGCATCACGCAAAACCAACTTTGGAAACAATTGAAGAAGGAGCATGCTAATTCTTGTACACAATTGAAAAGGGGGTACTTGCACTTACACTTGAACCCTCAACCACAACGTTTGTCACCTAGGTGAAGATATGGTTCATGTACATCTTCTAGCCATAAAGAAAAGGATATGACATAGCCGATACGAGCTTCATATCAAGAATTTGCAACAAATATGTCATGTACAGGTTTGAGGACAATTGGGGGTCAATTGGAGAGTATGGGTCATCTGATTTTAATGAAGCACTTTGAAATACTGACTTGGATCATCTACAGGTGGTAATTTATTCACAAAGAATCAAAATTTTCAAAAATGTGACCAAAAATTCCCTGAAGATGAGTATCTTAACAATATTGGATGTGGTACGAGTGAACTAAATTGTAGGTGCCAAGGGATCTTCACATGATAGTGATTCAAATATAAGACATGAGTGATTCATCTTATCCTCTCTTACACACCTAACCTGAGAAGAACCACAGGGTGTGACTTATTTCACAAGAGGAGCCCTGTTTTTATTTGTTTAAGTATGAAAGATGTGTGTGTGAGTCTCTCTCTCTCTCTCTCTCTCTACACACACACACACACCTATAAAATCCATGCCTATATTAGGTTAGGTTTGACCTCAACTATGTTGAGTGTAATTTGGACAAGAACTTGATGCTTATATCACCTATAGGGCCGACCTATAGTCAGCCTAAGCTGACCTATGAATATGTGGGTGATAACTTGTATACCTTGTGTTAGCACTAAGAGTCATCCTCAGACTGCAAGAGGATAAGCCCAATACTCATCAGAATGTTTGGTGGATGTTGGTTTTATGAGTGGAGTTCAAATGGACAAAAAACAGTACAAGAATGATTTTAATCACAAAAATTGGACAAGCAATGCACAGGGAAGTGAGGTCCTCATTAACTTCGATTGGTGATTTGAGTTTAAGTGTGAGAAGAAGGAAGACTTAGTGAGAGAGGTGAACAAGACTACTATGGGCATTTAGATTTCAAGCATCTCAGTGAATAAAATCCCAGGCTCAAGAGAACTCTTGAACTCAAGTTTCAAACACTGAAATCTGTCACAACAACATAATAATCAAACCTAAATTATCATGCAACTACAACAACTCGACTGGATCCTCCATGCCTATGCCTTTCAACATAAGGGGAAATAAGGTAACAAGGAAGCTGACTAAAACTGGTCACAACACTACTGTAATCAAACCTACATTACAATAGAACCACAACCCTCAACTATATCCTTCATGCACAATTTTTTCAGCAGAGTTTAAACAAAAGATGAAAGAAGTTTACTTCTATTAATGCGAAAGTCTCAAATTTGATACATAACCAGAGAATAGTTCTAGCATCAAAATTACACAGTAGGTAGCTTGGATTAACCAGTTTACGACCTTAACAAAATCTTGAACTGATATATTTATACTCGGATCAATCCATGACTACCAGGAGTGTGATCTGGCCATTCCATTCAAAGCCTTTCATCTGCACCTTCTTCTGTTAGACTATGCATGTATCCTCCTATCAGACGCAAACTTTTCTCTGCATGGGCATGCTGGAAAAACTGTCCATAGGGGTACCTCGGGATGACAATTATGTCTCCACAGCTAGACCTTCCACGCTTTCTATTTATGGAGTGAGTCCAGGTTTCAACCACCACTCCTTTTTCATTAATTGATCCTTCATCAGGACTAGGATGAGGCTTAATTCCTAGGGGGATGCCACGTGTTGCTTTTGTATTTGATGTTTTATAAGAACGTGATTGCGAGGCCATCGAAAGTGGTTTGGAACCACAACAATTTTGAGCCTGCAATCCACCACCTTCCGCCACGTAGCTCTTTCTCTATACCATGGTTTCAATTGCACGACCACTCAAGAATTTTATTGTTCGAGCATGTTGCATCCCTGCAATGAAACGTGGTCGTTGATCTGGGTGCACCTACTAGATTTAGTGCCACCGCTAAAGTTTGTCTGCCTACCAACTTTAGGATCATTCTAATTGCACTTGGAGATGGCGCTAATTTTTGCGTTGAATGAGAACACTTCCCGAAGGATGACCTAACGTGCTGGCCTGACATCACTATGTTGACGTGTCATGAAAGAGAGGTGACATGTGTCAGTGCCAAATGGATGCCAGGTGTCACGAATTATGAGAGAGCCACATGTCTGAACTAATGTCTTCCATTTACTTTGGCACTTAAGAGCTCCGGGGTGATCTGCATGGAGAGTTGGATCTCCGAAGTGAATGATGATCGTTGATCTAGGGAGGAAACATGGCAGGGATCTGTTAACTCCAAGAGAACAAATTCTGGATAAAAATAGGATCGAGGAGGCTGGAATTCCTGAATCCCAGAGTCCTGAAGCAAACTACCACTATTATATTTGGATGGACACATGGCAGAGATCTATGGATTTTGGGAGAAAACACTCTGGCTGAAAGTGAGAGGGGAAGAGATAAAACTCGCGAAGTTTAGATTCCCGAAGTAAAAATTGAACGTCCGATGGAGAAGGACGTATGGTGATTGATATGCAACTTTGTGGCTTCTACTTAGCCACTAATACTCATGCAATTTTGACATGCCGAATACATGCAAGATATTAATCTAATCGCGATCTACGATCTGGGAAAGATCCACTTTTTTTTCACGCGCCACTCTTGGATGGACCCTGCTTCTTGTTGCGAAGATCAATGACTCACAATTACTTCGGGAGTTCAGGCTTCGAGCCTTTTTCAATGCATAGCTCTTACAATCCTCTGAAGTGTGAGATATGGTGACGCGTGTCCTCTTGATTTGGATGATCGAGATCTATTTCAGGAGTTTGGGATTCATCCCTTCGGGGCTTTTCAACGAACAAATCTTACAATCATCCGAAGTAAATTTCTGAAGTGAGGGATCTGCTTCCACGTGTCCTCTAGATTTGAACGACTGAGATTTACTTCAAGATTTCAGGCTTTGAGAGTTTTCTTTTGCTTGCTCGTGCAATCCTCCGAAGTAAATCTTCCAAAGTGTGACATCCATTGAGAAAAAAATTTATAGCGAAAATGACACAATGACTCATTTCAGGATGATTCCAGAACCCGATCTTGTGCAAGCTGTATCTCAGAAAGTATAAGGCCTCAGGAGCTCAATTTTTAACCCAAGGTACCTTGAGCTGTCTTATAAATACCCTCCAAGCCGCTCCTTCTGAAAGGTTGTATAAAAAAAGTTATAGCGAAAATGCCACGGTGTCTCAGATGTAGCAGAGAAACCCCAAGACCTTGAGCTCTGATACCATATGTTAAGAACCAAACATCAATATAGCATAGAAAAACCTCAAGAAAATTACTCAACGCCTTGAAAAAGAGATAATATCAGATAATAAGCCTCTTCGAGGGGGAAACCTCCTT
>ML778470.1:377647-451461 GCA_009831015.1 Picea engelmannii
TAACCATTTATCTAGGGCATCTGCATCTATTTGACCTTCAAATACGGGAATATCAAAATTAACCTGTACCTTGAAAGGCGAGGTGCCTCCAAAGTGGTCGCTTGATGAAGATGCGCCTGATGCTATTGACAGGCGTTGAAGGATGTGGGAAAAATTCTCCATCATTTTGTCCCTCTGTCGCGTGAGAGCTTGCTCAAGCAACAGACTGATAGGATCGTCTGCTCCGTCGTTTTTCTTTTCTTCCACCATTGAGGGTTTCTTGGGTGTGCGAGAGAAATTGTATTCAAGAGAGACAAGATTGAGACCCAACTTGCTATACTCGGACCTCTTCGGGGACATGCACTGAAAAAAACGATCAAGAACAACCTGCTCTGATACCACTGATCCAGATTATTTTCGGCACGAAATGAGAGCGGAGATATAATAAAGAAATGCACAGAGATATTGCAGATATTCAATAATATAACAGAAATGTATCAGAGATGAAACCATAAACACAGATATATAGTAATACACAATTTCTATTAATCAAAGAAATGTACAGAGACTGTAAAAATATAGAGTGAAAGACTCGCTAGAATGGTGGCAGCTTATCTATGAGAAGAGATGTGACGGCTACTCGCATTCGCAAGAAGGTGGTTACAATGAGGCTTTGGAGGCCTTTTTAAAATAATCGGGAATTCCAAAAGTCCTAGGCATCCAAAAATCTAACCCTAGGAGATGAAGCGCCAAAAGTCATGTGGGCCCCGTTTGGGTAAGTTGGTGCATCAACTTCCCGGGGTTGTAACTTTTGCATACGATCTCTGTTTTAGGCGTGTGATAGCTCGTTGGAAAGGTATCATCGACGAGATTCATTTTGGGGTCTCAATCATGCCTTTGGATATCATTGAGAACCTCTATCTCGAAAAAACTTCATTTAGGCACTCAAAATGGCCCCGGAAGTGAAAACCTGCTAAAAATAGTAAATTGCCAAAATGGCCAGAAAACTGTTTTGAGCCATTTGGAAAAGGTGGGTGGCCCCCGATATCCACCTAGATCACATCTTTAAACTCTTTTCAAACTCTCTAAATATGAAAACATTGTCGAGTGATCTTGGTTCCTTTCACGCTCGTTAAAAGGTTTGAAAGGGCGTCTTTTGAGCGATAGTTTATCTCTTTTACGGTCTCGTTAGACTACTGTACGAAAAAGGAACAGAGAGAGTTCTCTTTCAAGTGTTTTTCCAAACTCTATAATCCTGAAAAACCTTCGAGTTTTTTGTCTTTGGACTCGCTAAAGCACACATCAACAGGCCCATACGGGATCAAACTCTTACTTCTTCTGGTTCGTTAAACAAAGGAAGAGGAACTTACCGAAGGTGAGTTATATCGAGCATGTGTTATCCTCCTCGAGCTCATTAAATCAAAAGGAGGTACTCATCTATCTGGATGGGGGAAAAATTGAAAGAAGCAAGCCAAGCAGTCTCTTGAGAACATTATCAAGCAATTCTTAGAGTCGCCCTTGAGCATGGCACTTTGTCATATGCACGCATTATAACCTGTTGAACCTCTACACTAAGCCAATACTTTGAGTTTTCTCACTCCTTTGGGTCACCTGACGTAAGTCTCAGCATCCACTGCATTATCAATTCTTGGTCCATGTCATGTTCTGTTGTTGTGCCTCAGTTTTCAAGGGATGTATCCGCCTCGAGAGTCAGCCATCCCAAATATCTTGCCTCAAAACCTGTGTCAATCCATGTCCATTTGATCCACCAATTACATCTCTATGTCCATTTCATGTCATTGATGGGGGATACATCAAGGCCCTCCTTCGATGAGCTTATTCCTGTCGACCTTAACACATTATCTGGGAATTAGGCTTGGAAAGCAATTAGTACTTTGGGACCTGCATGCCTCAATGGTAGGCCTCCTCACATTCGACAGTAGGTTTACATCATTGACCTCTGATCATATTATTCCACGGATGTTTGACTCCATCTCATCCATTCGCATTCGTTGGAAAGTACTAGGGTACCTTGGGAATCATTGACATTAATGATGATCTCCCTCGCACTTGTTAACGGTTCACACCATTGACCGGTAATCAAGTGGTTTCTACCATGTTCGACATCAGGACATCTATTGACATGGCTAGAATTGTACCACATTGGGATCAGTAAGAAGACCCTGAGTTGAGTAATCACTTGGATATATACTTTACCCAGGTTGAAAAGGAGTTCCTCTTGGATTAATGATGCATACACTGTTACATAGATCCACTTTGTATTGGTCGTGGCTATGTCTTGTCACCTCATAGATCCATTGTGTATTCTTCGTGGCTACGTTCAGTCCAGGTCATCAGAGTATAGATCCACATTGTATTCCCAATGGCTATACCTTTTCATCAATACAATTATGGATCCGCAATGTATTTTATGGCGGCCATATCTCGCAAGTCTTGATCACCCAAGCATAGGTATGCTTGCCTTGGGTTTTGAAATATGCCATGATATTTGTTGGATGTTTTGTGTGCAGCTTCCTTCAGGTTCTCTGAGTCTATACCCTTGCTTGGATGTCTACAAAGCATTTCAGTTATCCATTCACATCTTCTAACTTCATAATTTGGGGGGAAATCTGTTACACCTCAATATTTCTCACTTCGATAAGCGTCGTAAGTGTCACATGATCCTCTCAACTGTTGCAAGTGTCGCATGTCATTCACAAGTGTTTCAAACATCAAACAAAGCATACGACCATGATGAAGACACCAAAGATACATCTAGAATAACTCAGACACTTGATTTGGAGGAAGGAGAATGATTAACTGAAGTCAAATAACTCTTATCACCTTAAAGGAGCCCTTAAACAGAGGTTTTGGAAGTGAGCGCTCCCCTACATCAGCCTAAGGAGCGTTGGCACTCCCCTATAAGGTCTTAGGGAGCATTATAATTCTTATCTGCCCCTCTGAAGGAGCGCTATCCATCTTTGGAGTGCTGACGCTCCCCTCAAGCTTCCTAGGGAGCGCTATAGTGCCCTGATGCCCCTTTTGAGGGAGCGTTGTCTAATCTGAGGTAGTAGTTGGCCCGTTGAGGAGAATAAGGGGAGGATCTTTCAAGTTTGGAAGGTAGTTGCATTCGAATTCTTGGTTCCATCAGGAGATCCTTGATCCAAGGAGGGAATTCCTCAACTTGTTCTAAAGATAACTCAAGAGGTTAAGCCTCTCTTAACCTATATAAGCAGGCTCTATGATGGTGAGAAGTGGGGGAAGAATTGCTATCATGAAACCTATGATCTCATAGGAAACACATAGTCAGTTGAAGGAGAGTGATAGGTGAATTTTCCATCATCCAGGTCGTGGATCTTCTGAGCAAGGGTTAGACGAAGGGGACTTGACAAAGATGTCACATTCGCATCTACGATTGTAAGTACTGCTGTCGTTATTCTCATTAATATGACACGCTTGGCATGTTTCTTTCTATTTTGTGTTTGATCTTACATGAACTTATCATTGATAGATAGATCTGTTTTCAAGCTAACATCAATAGAGTAGGAAATTGTCATACTTTGTTTGTCTATAGGACTCATCGAGGAGCGAGAGTTTGGAGGTCAACTCGGAGCATGCAGGGACAAATGTCAATTAAAAGGTACCTCTATAATATTTCCTTCTCATGTATTAGTTTGTGTAGATATGAAAGGAAGTCAGTGTCCACGTTAAGCACTTTCTTTCTTAGAGTTAGGGTCTAGCTCTTTGAGGAAATCTACTTGTCCACAGGGATATTTTCCTACAACAATAGTGTTTGTGTCGGTTGTGTTCTCGGCAAACATCATCGGAATAGTTTTGAAAAACATGCCTCTTGGCATGCCTTGGGTCCTTTGTATCTTGTTCATAGTGATTAGTGTGGTCCACTTTCTTCTCCTTATTTTTCTGGGTGCAATTATTTCTTAAATTTCATTGATGACTTTTCCATACGTACTTGGGTTTACTTCTTAAAACTTAAGAGCAATTTTTTTGACAATGTTTTGGCCTATAAGGGCTTTGTAGAAAAGCAATCTGGAAATCAAATTCATAGGTTAAGAACAGATAATGGAGGTGAATATGTGAACAATAATTTTACAAGTTACTACACTACACAGGGAATCCAAATGCAACACATTGTTCCATATACACCACAATAAAATGGTGTTGTTGAGAGAAAGAACCACACATTAAAAGAAATCGCTAATTGAATGATCCAATCTAAGGGATTAAGTTTAAAGTATTGGGCAGAAACCATCAACTGTGGAAATTAAATAGTAAATCGCACTCCCACAAAGTCTCTTAAAAATATAACATCAAAAGAAGCTTGGACTAAAATTAAACCATATGTAAGTCACTTACGTGTATTTGGCATTATAGCATGGGCTCACATTCCTGATGAGAAAAGGAAAGCATTGGAGCCTAAAAGTGAGAAGTGTATATTTGTTGGTTATTTTGAAGATGTCAAAGGCTATATACTTCTTAAAACACATTGTAATGGAATTATTATTAGAAGAGATGTTAAATTTGATGAAAATCTCTTGGCCCACAAGCCTAATTCTTTGTTTGTTCCTTCTTTGGCCTACAGGCCTAATTCGACAGTTGTGCCTTCTTTGGCCTATGAGCCATCTCCGGCATTTGTGCCTTCTTCTATTCTAGTTTCTTCTTCAAATTATGACAGTGAAGATGAAAATCTACCTCTGCCTGCTCACCTTCATCTAGATGAGTCCTTTGAATCTGAACCAGCACCAGCTCCACCGCTTCCTAGATGGGTTTGTTCAACACGAGAAGCAGCTGGTGATCTTTTTGGTGATCCTTCAAATCAACATCAGACACGTTCATAGTTCCAGTGAGCCTCTTTTCTTTTGTCTCAAGTTTCAAAAACTCATGATCTAGAGACATTTGTAGAAGCTTCAGGTCATCCAGATTGGGATACAACAATGAATGAAGAGTATCGTTCTTTAATGGAAAACGATACTTGGAATATTGTACCTCTTCCAAAAGGAAGAAAACTTGTCATATGTAAATGGGTCTACATAACTAAGTATGCATCAGATGGAAGTATTGAAAGACACAATTCTTGATTAGTTGCCAAAGGATTCTCCCAAGTTGAAGGAATTGACTATAATGAAACCTTTACCCCTATAGCCAAAATGAATTCCATCCACCTTGTTCTTGCCCTTCCTGCCTCACATAAATGGGAAGTCCATCAAATGGATGTTAAATACACCTTCTTGCACAAAGATTTTCAAGAACAAATCTACATGTAACAACCTCTTGGCTATGTCCAGAATGACTCTAGCCTTATTTTTCGCCTTAAGAAATCTCTTTGTGGTCTTAAGCACTCTCCCCGAGCTTGGTATGCCAAAATGGACAAATTTCTTATTGCCATTGTATTCTCTAGATGCCATTTTGATCCTAATGTCTATACCAAGAAAGTAGGAAGCCATATCATAATCCTTTTCCTTTATGTTGATGACCTTATCCTTACTAGTAGTGACTCAAAACTTTTAAGCCTTGTGAAAAAAAACCTTAAGAAGAAATTTGAAATGACAGACTTAGGTTTTTTCCACTATTTCCTTGGCCTCCAAGTTTTGCAAACCAATGAAGGAATTTTTCTTTCCCAATCTACGTATGCTTGTGACCTTATTAGTCCCTTTCACATGGATGATTGTAAACCAACCTCTTATCCCTTCCAATATGGAGTGAATATTACTGCCACTTGTACTTCTCTAGAAGTTGATGCCACCCTGTACCATCAGTCAGTTGGTAGCCTCTTATACTTGACTCATACCCATCCTGATCTTTCCTTTGTTGTTGGTCTTATTGCTCGGTATATGAAAACACCCCATGAAAGCCATTAGAAAGAATCTAAAAGGATAATTTTCTATGTCTATGGTACAGTTCAATTCGGGATACATTATAGTTCAGAGGGGACTCATTTATTGGTTGGTTTCATTGATTTAGATTGGGTCGACAAGCCCGATGATCGGATTTCTACTGCAAGTTATGTTTTTAGCCTTGGTTCAGGACCTATCACTTGTGCCTGTAAGAAACAAAAAGCTATTGCACTTTATTCGGTAGAAGAAAAGTACCGAGCAACGGTAAATGAAAGTCATGAATCATTGTGGCTTCGACAAATCCTTTCATAGTTTGGATTCCATCAGCAACATCTGACCAGCCTTTGGTGCGACAATCATAGTGCCATCAAGATTTCCAAATACCCAGTTCAACATCAGAGTATCAAACACATCAAGATGCATATGCACCTCATCAGAAAGCTCATTCATGATCAAGTTATTGAAGTGATATTTTACCCTATAGAAGATCAAGTTGCAAACAATTTCACAAAGTCTCTTACAGACGAGAAGTTTTCCAAACTTCGATATATGTTAGGATTTCAGGAAGTTGTCATTAAGGGGGGGTAGGCTCTAATGTTTCCTTCCTTCTCCTTTTATGTCACCATTGTAAATCCTTCAATCCTATCCCAAGTTGTTCTTAAGGGGGGATGTTAGAATATTTAGACACTTAGGAGTTAGTGAAGATCTACTTGGTCTAATGTGTCATTAGGTAAAAGTGTGTTTCTTAGTGTGTTTCTTTAGTATGCATTTGTATTTAGGAAATTCGACGGTCACGATATGTTTTTAACATAGAGTGATTCAACTATTCATACTCTCCTCGGTCTTAATGGCCATTGATCCGTGGCTTAACATCCGATTGGTCCATGATATCTATTTAAAGAGCATGGGGGGTCATTTGTCGATGATCGATTGTGAGAAAATCTCTTGTAAAATCCTTTTGTAATATTTTTCTTTTGCATTAATAAACTGCTCCAAGTGGTCATGTTAGTTGGGGTCATGGATGTTTCCCCATAGGGGTTTTACCATGTGAAAACATCAGTCTGTTAATATTTGATCTGGTTATGTGAGTGGTTACTAAAGGTGTTCGTCCTCTATTGGAACACTTGTGTTGTCGAACAGGGGATTCTCCTAGCCACTAATCCTCGTGCAATTTTGATATGATGAATACACACGAGCCGTTAATCTAATCGCGATCTACGATCTAGGAAAGCTCCACTTTTGTTGCTACACACCTCTCTTGGATGGACCCTTCTTCCTGCTGCAAAGATCAACATCTCACAATTCCTTCAGGAGTTTGGGATTCGGTATTTTTTAGTGCATAGCTCTTACAATCCTTCGATGTGTCGAATTTTTGAAGTGTGATATCAAGAAATGCATGTCCTCTTTCTTTGAATGACTGAGATTTATTTTGGGGGTTTGAGCTTCGACTCTTTGGGGATTTTCAATGAACATCTCTTACAATCCTCCAAAGTAAATCTTCCAAAGTGAGGGATCTTCTTCCACGTGTCCTCTAGATTTGGAAAGTTGAGATTTACTTCAAGCATTTTGGCTTCAGGAGTTTTCTTCTGCTTGCTTGTGCAATCCTCCGAAGTAAATCTTCTGAAGTGTGAGATCTGTTGATGCGTGTCCTCGGCCTTCAATGTCTCATATTTACTTTGGGACTTTGGCTCCTCTGTCTAGTCGCTAATCCTTGTGCTACTTTGAAATATCGATTGCCCGAGAGCCACTGATCTGAACTGTTCATGGGATCTCCACCATTGAAAATCGAGCATGTCTTCTTTCTTGTGTTTCAAGCCTGAAATGGACTGTTATGAATGTTGCACTTTGGACTCATGGTTGTTACCTGTACAAACAAAGAACTTGGATGGCTTGATATGAGCTCAATCAACATCAAATAAGATGACCGGTAATTTGGAACAAAATCCCGATATCTATTCATCCTTTAAATAAAATAGAAAAACCTTCAAGTCAGGACTTGGTCAGACAAGACACAAAGGGAAACCAAGTCATCAACAAAAAGGTGGAAAATGACTTTATCAGTGAGAGGGAAAAATCCTAGGACTTGGTGGTGGGGAAGAGAGAGAGAGATGAGATGAGGATACAGACATAGGTATTCACAACAAACACATACGACCCTTAACAACCTCATGTGATAACAAATTGGAGTTAAAGGGGGTGATTGTAAGAGGTTCTTGGAAATAACTTGGAGATTTTGGTCCACTTTTGAATGGGAATTTGGAGTTTTACACCTACCTTAAAAAGCACACTAGGGTGCTTTGAGGTCATCCTTTTTGTTTTTTGCACCCATTTTGGAGGGTTTCATGATAGGTGCTAGGTTTATTCGAGGACCTGTGCACTTTGAATGACCTTTGGAGGCTGGATGTTGCACCAACAACCCATCTTTACCTTCATTTATGGGAATGGGTCACCATTTGGGGGTTTCTTCCCCTTAATTCTATACATGTGGCATAAATTCCCCATAGTTGTATTATTTTAGAATTATTAAATTGTTGAAGAGGGCCTTTTGCCCCTCCATAATCTATATTTAGGAGACTTTAGTCTAAAAATTATTATTTTAATGTAAGAGAAAGTTGAGCCTTTCCCTTATAAATACAGAAGCACTTCTCTCATTTTCATCATCATCAACTTGAGGGATTTTCCTCTCAATAGGTCTGAAATTTTCTTAAATTTTCTAGTTCTTTTAAATCATGCACTACTCTTGGAGAAGGATTTTTGTGGATGGTTTCCTTTCTCGGAATATTATTTTCTACAACTAGGGTTTGAATGGTTTATCTACTTGGAAGGAGTAAGCAATTTTCTTCAATTTCTTGTCTCTTGCTAATGTTAAAGGTCTTAATTTCTATCTTGTTACAATTTTATTTGTCTTGTTGAAACCCTAGGAAGGAGACATCAATACTTCTCTCCTTCATAAAGTCTTTATTGTCTAGGTTTGTGAAAACATTCTTTGCTAGGGTTAAAATCCTAAAGTCCAAAAGTTCTTTCACTTTAGGGTTTTAACCGTGGCCTTTGACACTTTACCTAAGTGGAATAAGAAGAAGGGGAAAATGACACATAGGACCCAAACGTGCTTTCACCCTAGGTACCTTCTTCCTCAAAGTCTAAGGCCTATTATCGCACATATTGTAGGTTGGGAAAATCCCAACCCAATCCACAAGAGTGAGAAAACTATGGGAGTATCTACCCACTATCACCTTAGATAGATACTCCCCTCACTTTAGTGATGATAATTCACCACAAGGGGGGAATCTCGGTGATCCTAGGGGGATTGAGACGGAAAGTAGTAGAATTACCAATGAAACCTCTATAGGTCATGTTTGGAAGTGTAAAGAGGCTTGCAAAAGAGTATTGTTGGTGAAGGGAGGTTTCCAAAGTGATTTTTACCTACAAGACAATGTTATACATACCCGGAACAAGACAAATGATCATAAAACCAAGCTAATATCAAGGGGACAAGAACAAAACTCTTGTTGTCCTAAATTGCAGAAGCAAACAAATAATATATCAGCAATGAAAAAGGTTTTTAACTGCAGAATTAACCATCAAAAACATCAAATATTTATTGGATGATAAACATGTAGGTAATTTTCCAATACTTAAGCAAAAGCTTTGATGGTAAAAAGGGGCTGCTATATGAAGTTATCAGCAAAGTATTATAGCAGACTTATGGTTGTATCAAACAATTTCTACAGCGGCAATATCTATCCACCAAAATCAACAAATAATCCACCCAAAATATAGCCAATGACAAGTAGATTCAATATGGAAGTTTGTAAGAAAATTTCAATGGTAGATTAATGAGTAAAGAAAGAGTTTAAGAGTGTTTTTCTGCATCCCTAATGGATTTAGCATTAAATTAATTACAATGAAATAAATACTAGGCCAAGCTAGATGCCTTAGTGGCACAAGCAAGCTAATAGCACTAAGAAATGATTCCAATTTGAACAAATGCAATATCTCGTAATTTCATGTATACCAATGCAAATTATTCTATTTCTCCAATGCAAGTAGATCAATGACTAGTCAATTGGGTTATGGAGTCTTGTGTGTAAGAGTTATATCTACTACTTTATTATGGGTGTAAGTCCTTTTACTCCATAGAGCAAGTAAATCCAACAAGGAAAATTCTGGAAGGTGTAAACCCTTTTACTCCTCCTAGAAACCTTGACAAAATGCTTGTCCAATAACAAATATGATAGACTTGGTGGAGAGTGCATGCCCTTATACTCCTCCAAGGGTTTTAGACAAGAATAACCTTGAAACAAGAAGAAATCACTAACAATATGCAGAAAATATCTTACAAATTTCAATAGAAAGCATGCAAAACCCTTATTTACCAAGAATATTCCATAAACATGCAAGAGACAAGCATCCAAGAGGTTATTCCACCACTTATTTCATAAATAGACAAGAACAAGCATACACAAAATGAGCCCAAGAGAGAGATAGAGCAAATGCCCATAAAGGGCACAAATTTCAGCCAAGTATATGTAATTCTCAAGTGAGATTTTTGTCTAAATGAAATGAATTAGGTCTCTATTTATACAAGACCTCTAAAATTAGTTTTTCCACTTATCATTAGGGTAAAAAAAACCTACGGAGGATGACCTCCTATAATTTCCCCTTTAAGTTCATAATTTGAAATTACAAAAATAAAATCCCCCTTTAGGGGTGACGCCATGCCCTAAGGGTGACGTTTTGGGCTAAATCATTAATCATTTTGGAGGATTTGTTGGGCCTTCAAAGGCCATGTATCCATGATTTAGGGATTATCTCCTTCAAAAAATTTCAAATCTCCATCAATTCATCACCACCATCACCAAAACTTATCCCCGAATGTGACGTCAAGCCCTAAAAATGATGTTTTAGGCTTCCAAGGCCAAACATTGGGGAAGTAGGGGGATGATATATTCCATCAAGGTGTGTCCTCGTGACTCCAGATGAAAATGTATTTGATCTAGTTTCCCAAGAAGCAATGGCACATCATCCATCATGTGGGCTTCATGCCCCAAGTGAAGGTCCAAGTGACCTTGTGCCTTCACGAAAAGTCTTCCACATGTCAAGGCCCTACAAAGACAAGAAAATTCACCCTCCAAGGTCTCATAAGTCACAAGAATCATGTCAAGTAAGCCATATATAATCAAAGAACCACCCAAACATGTGAATCAAACTCCCCCAATCAAAATAAACAAATGATCAAAGACCATATGCAACTTGCCAAGTTTAGGTATGGGAGGGTTGTCCTGGTGACCTATTGGGTGAATCATTCCCCAATTTAAGGAGTGTTTTCCAGATGGATCCTCTCTAATTCATGTAAATAGTATGAATTGGATGGGGGGTAAAATTTTTGGGCATGGGGTTCATGACATAAAAGGGTTTGTATTATCTCATTTATGGGTGCCTTTGTAGAGGGTGTGATGCACCTTAATTTTCAATGCAACCTTTTTCCAATCCCATTCATTGCCATTAATTAATTAAAGTCCAAAACAATTGGGTATTATAATACATGGAAAGAAAAGAGAAACACAATGTCACTTGAATCTAGAGGTAAACATAGTGGCATATGCATGGAAATAAATGGGCACCGCATACGTGTACACACCTCAACAAGTGGGGCATATATAAAATGTGATTTTGCTTTTTCAAGTCTTCAAATATTTTAGGAGAAACCTTTCATTGTTCTTCAGACCTCTTTGGGCGAGCATGTAGAAGGTTATTATTTGGCTTTTATCTTTTCCTAGATACATTTTCATCTGGGCCTTCGACGCCTTCTTCCCATGAAATGAGGTACAATCCCTTATTGGTTTAGTGCACCCAAAAATCCAAAAGGTGAGGGGACGAAAGGGAAGAAGTATGGAAAGTGATAAGTATGATTGGGAATGGTACGATGACTCATCAAAGAGGCCTCCCAGTAGAAACCCTTTCCCTGAGGGTGACCAGTTACTAGGACACATTGTAACCCACCAAGTTGAAACAAGTCAAGGAGCATAATTTCCCAACAAACGTTTTAAAAATCAAGGAAAGACCTTTTGCAACACATTCAAATGCTTCATTTATTAAAATGACACTTACCAAAATACCAGAGTCGTTACCTCATGGAGAAATACATGATTTCCTCTGTGAGACAAGATGGTGTAGTGAATGGTGAAACCATCAATCTCATGGTGATGAGTGGTGTGATGTGGGGCTCTTTATGCTATTATGTCTCTCGGTACGCCATGTCTACAACTTGAGGGCCTCGAGACATCATCTCCTTAGTTATCCCTAGAAATGGGGGATAACATGTGGCTCCTACTTGGGGACATGTGCTCGTTGTAGAGTGCATGAGAATTGCAACATCTCTTGGTAAGACATATTCCTACACACGCTAAAACAACAAACTGTGAAATCTAGGGTGGCTCACTCACCCTTTGTTCATATCCACAAAATCCACAAAATCAAAATTGACAACTAATTCTTAGAAAATAAAATTTTTCATTTTTTAAAAATTTCTAAACTATCATGTAATATGATATTATGCAAGCTAATGATATAAATAAAATATGCAAATTGCAAGTAGAGAAAAATGAAAAATCAGATATAACATGAAAACATGAGTAAATGAAACTAAACTATCATGAGAAATCAAATGTAAATGCAAGGGAAAGAAAATGACCTACCTACTTACTTGGGGCATGGGCCCTAAAGAAGTCAGGTTCCACCTAGAAAGTAATTCTTGAGGAGGGATACATTTACCAGCAATGGCATCTTGCTCCCTTTTGCAATAGTCAAATACAAAGAATATGATCTAGATATTTCATCTATCTTGTAAGGCTCTAACCGTAAGCCTTCAAAATTTCGAAGCATTCCAGGTTTCCCCCTTCTTTTATCCCACATAAGAACCAAATCTCCTTGCTTGAATTCTCTTGGTCTCGCTTCGCAATCAAAAGTTCCTTTGAATTTATCCTAGGTTTTCACCATTTGGTCAAAATCCGTTCTTCTAATTTCAACCAATTCCATGAGTTGATCAATCCTTCCTTATAACACCTCTTTATCTATGGTGAAGTGTTGGGCCAATTGCAAGGCCGAAATTTGGAGATTTATAGGAAACTCTGATTCCATCCCATAAACTAATTCAAAATGGGTTTTCCCAGTGGAATTCTTTGTAGTTGTGTGGTCTAACCAAAGGGCATACTTGATCTTGCCATCCCAAGTTTTCTTATTTTCTCCAACAATTTTCTTCACAATATTCATGATATTCTTGTTGTTGGATTCCTCTAACACATTTCCTTGATGGTAGTAATTTGAGGAGTGTGAAAAAAAATCCCATATTTGAAACAAAATGCATTGAGTTCATCTGAGATGAAATCCTTGGTATTGTCAGTGGTAATCTTAGTAGGAACACCAAATATAGTGATTTCCTTAAGGAAATTCATTACTACTTCTTTCATTTCCCTCTTTGTTGGAATGGATTCCACCCATAGGGTGAAATAGTCCATGGTGGTTAAAAATCATTACTAACCATTTCTAGATTTGTCTTTAGACTCACCAATGAAATCTAGACCCCATTGTTGGAAGGGTTCCTCTACGACCATTGGTTTAACGGCGAGAGTAGCGAGGCATTGTTTTCCAACAAATAGTTTATAGGGTTGACAGTATTTGACATATCGATGTGTGTCAGAGAAGAAAGTGGGCCAATAATAAAATTACCTCAAAATTTTATGAGCCGTAGTACGAGCAACAAAATGACCTCCACAATACCCCAAGTAAAACTATGAAACCAATTTATTTTCTTCCTCACTATTCACACATCTGAGAATTACCCCATCGAGATTTCTCCATCCAAGACCATCTTGTGTTAGAAAATACTTCATAGATTTGATCCTTAGAGACCTTATATTATGATTGAATAAATGATCAATACAAGTAATATTTTTCAAGTAGTAAATAATGTCTGTATACCATTTGTCATCCTCAATTTCACTTATGACAACATTGATATGTTCTTTCTCTCCCATATCAATAGCTTCCTAATTGCTTTCCATTAGAATCGTGTCCAACCTTTGGCCTTTGATTATCTTGGATAGATCAATATCCAAGTCATATTCTTGTATTTGTGAGACCCATTTTCTTCTTGATTTGAGACATCAATAAGACACGTTTTACATTTGGGAAATGGATGAAATATTTAATATTGTTATACCCTATGTAAGTACTAATGTTCTTGAGGGAAATTACAAGAGAATATTATTTCTTTTCCATAATGGTGTAGTTTAATTCTGAGTCTCTGAGATATTTTCTCATGAAAGCAATCAATTTTTCCTCTCCTTTATCATTTTTCTGCAAGAGAAATCCTGCGATGGTATCTTTTGAGGCAAAGGAGAAAATGATGAAATCATTAGAGAAATATGGGCTTATTAAGACAAGCATGATAGTTATTTCCTTTTGATATGTTGAAAATCCTTCTTACCATCGGCGTTCCACTCGAAACGAGCATCCTTCTTTAACAAACGATTTAGAGGCTTCACTATTTTAGAGAAATTCAGGATGAATCTTTTTATGAAGTTGATATTACCAAAGAAGGATTGTAATTAATTCTTATCTTTAGGGAGATGAATATTATTGATGGCTTCAATTCTAGAAGGATCCATTGATATTCCATCCTTGGAAATGATATTTCCCAATAACTTCCCTTTATCTACAAAAAAAATTCACTTCTTGGGATTAAGAGAAATACCATACTCTCTACACCTTTGAAAGATCATCCTCAATTGTTGGACATGCTGAGTTATTTTCTTGGAGATAGTGGTTAGGTCATCTTGGTATATTTCGATGAGTTTTCCAATTAAGTCCCATAAATCATAATCCATGGAACATTGAAAGGTGGCTCCTATATTGGTTAAGCTGAAAGGAATTCTCAAATACTTATAAGTTCCCCAAGGAGCAGTGAATGCATTCTTAAGTTGGTCATCCTCCTTTACCAACACTTGGTTATATCCTGAAAATCCATCAAGCATGGACATCATTTATGCTCTGGTGACCCTTTGCAAAAGGTACTCCATGTTCGTCAAGGGGTAATTTTCCTTAAGTGACGCTTGGTTCAAGTTTATGAAATAGACACATATCCTGATCTCATAATTCTTCTTTTTGAAAAACACGATATTGGATACCCAGAATGAATACCTAATAGGCTTAATTATCCCTGCCTCAACCATCTTTTGCAACTCCTTTTGGACTTGTGGTACAATTTTTGGATTCATTTATCTGAGCTTCTTCCTAAAAGGTTTTGTGCCTTCCTTGAGGGGAATAGCATGATGTATAATATATTCTCGATAAACCTTTATATCTTCATACGACCAAGAAAAAATATCCTTATATTCCCCGATGAGAGATATCAATGTTTCCCTTTCGTAGGAGGTTTTCCCCTTCCCAAACTTAACCATTTTTGGGGATTCACTGGTGTCAATATGAACTAAATGACCTCATCATCAATCTTTCTTGATTTATTCCCCTTATACATGTCATTTTGATCAAAAACAAATTATAAGGGAATGGTTCCCTTAAGTAAGGGTTCATCAGGTAGATCTACGATCTCAATGTTCACTTCCTTGACTAAAAGGCTTATCTAATCTTATGAGAATTCACTTTAATTTTGGAGAAAACACAAGATTTGGTGCTCATTATCAAAGACCTTCCAGTGCTCCAATTTGTCAGGTATTGAGGGCTTGAATTTCACTTCTACTTTGTAGAGACCAATTTCTTTGAAATGTTGCAAATTATAAGCAGAAACCTACAATATTGTTTGCTAGATGATACTCTTCTCTAGGGATAGCTTCAATTGAAAAGTCATCATTTTTTTTCATGGAATCCCAAACATCGTATATGTACTATTTCAACCTTGGGCTATTTGCAACAAAATTCCTATTAATTTGAGAAACAATCAAATCTGATTACCCTCTTATGTGTAAGGATTTAATGTTCATATCAATAGCTAGGCTTAAATCTAAAACAAGGGATTCATACTTGGCCATGTTGTTAGTGCAATTAAACTCAAGTCTGTATGAGAAAGGATGGATTCTTTTTCTGGTGATATTAGGACCACCCCGGTTTGTGACCCTGAACGTGAGTGCAAATGATCAAAATCCAAACCCCAACATCTAACCCTTCTCTCCTCATCTTGAAACAGACAGTTTGCCAAGATAAAGGTGTTGTTGATTCCTTCATCGAGAACTTTATGGGATGAATTAATGTAGTCTTTGAATGATTCTATAGTAGGCCCTTTATGGGTTCCATCTCTTGTGATGGCCTATTTTGATCCACTTTTGATGGTGTGAGGTTCCTTTTTCTCACGAGGTGAGGAAAAAACTTCCTGAACCTACTACAATAAAATATCTTCTACTTTTTGTTGTTGTTAGGGTTTTCTCATTTTCTATCCTTTCTTTTATCGGGGAAGACATTCTTATAGATTTTGGTCCCTCCCCCTTTTTCACAAAACTTGTTATTTGACCAATGACCCTATTGATAGCTTCTCTCTTCTCCTAATGCAAGTAGTATTTGGTGACATGGAGAAAGTCGGGAGACGAAGTGATAAAGTTTGTAACATGGCTTATTTCCATGACCTCTTCATGGCACTCCTCATATTGATGGAAAGAGGAAGCTAAGTTTTGCTCAATATCACATGCCCTTTCTTGGGATTCAATCAAGGTAGAAGGGTTATTCTCTCCTATAAAAAAACCACACGGGTCCTTTATGGTTGACATGTAAGACTTGAGAAAAATATTTTGATTGGGCTTGTAATCCCAGGGAAAGTGTTTTACAAGGGTGTTGAATCGATCATTAAAAGAATGTATGCTTTATGTCAGGTTCCTCTTGCACTGATAGAGTTGATCATAAAGGGATACACAATCTTTTCTTTTTGTGAATATTTTAAGGAAAAGGTTTTTCAAGACATCCTAGTTGGTAATTTCCCCTAGTGAAATACTACTATACCACTCTTTGGCCTTCCCAATGAGAGAATATGAGAAAATTTTCATCAGTACATCCTCATATTGGTCATAAGGATCAAAAGCAGTGAGAAAAGTGTCCAAATTATTTTCGATCATAGTTGAGTACTCTCTTGAAAAGGTGGGAAGCCACTCTTTGAAACCCTTCAGGATCTTATGAGGTGATCCAAGAATATTTGTCATATCTAAAGGTTTGTATGCATCTTTGACCCATTGATTTTGGGGATCCCTTGTTGAACAATGGATGGATGAAGGTGAAGGACTTGAGGGAGTAGAATGAGGTATGATATTAGGATGTTTGGGTGCATTTTCAGGATGTTTAGGCCAAGGTGGGGGCATAGGGTAGTCCATATTCTAAATATTTGTCATGGCGGTTTCCGGGATGGTGGATTCGCCAAGTTTGGTTTATGAGAAACTCACCAAGAAAGGAAATGGAAATTCTCTCAAGTGGAGTTTTCAGGAAAGATAGTGGTAAATGATTTGGGATCAAATCTTTCCAAAGTGTCGTTAGGGCATGAAAGAGGTTTCAAAATCTTCCCCAACAGTGACACCAAAATTTTATTGCAGAGATTGTAGGTTGGGTAAAACCCCAACCAATCCACAAGAGTGAGACAACTATGGGATTAGCTACCCACTATCACCTTAGATAGATACTCCCCTCTCTTTAGCGATGATAAATCACCACAAGGGGGGAATCCCAGTGACCCTAGGGGGATTGAGATGAGAAGTAGTAGAATGACCAATGAATCCTCTATAGGTTAGGTTTGGAAGTGTATAGAGGATTGCAAAAGAGTCTTGTTTGTGAAGGGAAGTTTCCAAAGTGTTGTGTTCTTGAAAGAAAATATTATACCTACACGGAATAACACAAAAGATCATAAAACCAATTCTATATCAAGGGGAAAACCAAAGAAATCTTATTAAAAATATTTCTGTGGTTGGAGTTTTCATGATTGGTCGGAAAAGCCACAGTTTGGTCAATAGAGTGTCGATGTTTTAGATCCAAATCAGGATCCATCTTCAGGACAATGAGCCTGGGTTTAGATAATGAGAAGATTTGTTTTTAATACTGGAAATTGGCGTGAAAACTAAGTGATCTTTAAGAAATTCCAGATCTTCCAATCTTTTCTTTATCTTCACCCGGAGCTTTTCTAAAACGCGAAACGTCGACACTCTATTGACCAAACTGTGGCTTTTCCGACCAATCACAAAGAAATCTTGTTGTTATAAATTGCAGCAGTAATATATATATATATATATATATATATAGATCAGTAATAGAAAAGGTTGTTAACTACAAAATTAACCATCAAAAGCATCAAATATTTATTGGATGATCAAGTACTAAACATGTCGATAATTTTCCAATACTTAAGAAAAATATTTGATGGTAAAAAGGGGATGCTAAATGAATTTATCAACAAATTATTATAGTAGCCTTATGGATTTAACAAAAAATTTGCTACAGAAGCAATATCTATCTACCAAAATCAGAAAACAATCCACCCAATATATAACCAATGACAAGTAGATTCAATATGGCATCTTGTAAGCAAATTTCAATGGTAGATTAGTGACTAAAGAAAGAGTTTAAGAATGTTTTTCTTCATCCCTATTGCCTATAGACTTAAATTAATTACAGTGAAATAAATACTAGGCCAAGCTAGATGCATTAGTGGCACAAGCAATATAATACCACTAATAAAAGATTCCAATATGAACAAATGCAATATCTCGTAATTGCACGTATACCAATGAAAATGATTTTATTTCTCCAATACAAGTATATGAGTGCCTAGTCTATTGGGTTATGGAATCTTGGGTGTAAGAGTTATATCCACTACTTCTCTAAGGGTGTAATCCCTTTTACTCCCTAAATCAAGTAAAGCCAACAAGGTAAATCTAGGAGGGTGTAATCCCTTTTACTCCTCCTAACAACCTTGACAAAAGATTATCCAACAACAAATATAATAGACTTGGTGGAGGGTGTATGCCCTTTGATCTAAAAAGGATCCAGAGAAGGTTAAGAACAACTCGAAACACGCAGAGGCAACTCAGAATGCTCAGAATGGCTTCAGCAAACAACGAAAGGGAAAAAAAAATCAAAGTTCCAAAAACTCAGTTAAAATGGAATTATCGCGAAGAGTGCATCATCGCAAGTTTTCTAATGATGCAAACGGCTCATAAAACAAAGTTACAGATCAAAATATATAAGTGGTCAATGCTCAGGTCAAACTTGGTCAAAAAGTCAAAAGGTCAAGGTGACACATGGAACCACTACAAGGGTGACACATGGCACATACGCACAACTGATATGGCAGAGTGTTGAGTTGGTATGGGATGACGTGGTAAGGTTGTACAAGTCTAATGGCAGACACATGGGAGAATTATGTGGTGACAAGTGGCATTGTATTGAACAAATGATATGGTGCCACATGGTCTAGTCATGGGATGCCACGTGGCACCCCTCTAGTGGTTGGTATGTGTAAAAATATATGACTCCATAGGAATCGAACCTGTAACCTCCTATCCCAAAGGCCTCACACCTCCACACTAATTGACATACCACCATGTGTTCCTTGTTAGTAATATGATGTGCATTGTATTTAAGCTTAAGTGTTTTATGTGGGGAGAAAAGGGTTAGGCCTTCAGCCCAGCCCTTGGTTCTATACTACTCCATGCGACCATATATTATTCCAGCATTCCACTACATCTGGCATATTCTATCGTTTAAGCAATTGCCCGCCAAATATTATAACCACCGCTATATATAGCCAGTCCACCAACCCAGTGCCAAAATATCCACCAGGAATAGCGGAGCACGCAAAAATTTGTTGAACCATGTGTATAAAAAGGAGGTCTGTGGGATTCGACCCCGGAACCTTCGCCAACCAATGCTCTAACTTAGCCTCTGCCAGCCACTTCACCAACAAAATCACATATTACATAATTGCCTATGTTTTGTATAAAAAGGGGTGTTCTCCAGTGCATTCGGCATAGAGAAAAGGTAGACCAAGAACTCCAGTAACGGATTCAAGCACAATCTTTGAGACGTATTTTGGCACGGATTTGGAGACGGTCTGGTCATTTATTACAGGTGTAGTGGCATGAAAACTGAGGCAGGGGTGTCTCTTGGGCCTAAAAGTGTCAGACTCAGATCAAGACGTGGAGATAGTCATTTTTAGGTAACACGATGCCACGAACACAGTGGTGGTGTTAGTTTTCTTATCTGAGCAAATATTCTATAGGTTAACACTAGAATGAGGTATACTTATGTATTTTTCCGAATTATTTTGTGGAGATAATAAAAAAGACCTACCCATTTGAGAGAAAGACCCATAGACGTAGTCCACTAGGGATGAAATCCGTTATCAAGTTCTTTGTGTTCATATTGCATGATTATGTCTCTTTCATTTTGAGCTTTTCCTTGTTTATGGTGTACTTTTCTTTATGCTCACTTAATACGATTCTTTAATAAGTCACCTGATGAAAAGATCCCATATCATGTTGGTATCAGAGCAATCGTTTTTTACTTGAATTGTTGAGTATGAATGTTTACTAGGGCCAAGCATAAACAGGGTGAAGGAAATATTAAGACGTCCAATCCTGAAGTTGGTTGTGCATCCCAAAGGAAGAAGATGGCAGAAGAGGACAAGCATGATGAACAAGAGAAAAAATTTCACATGGTCTTTTATCGCATGTCATAAATGGTCAAACAAATGTATGGAGATTATGAGAAGATGATGAAGAATAAAGGGAAGAAAAAGGAAGAACATGCAGATGTTGATGCTTCAGTAAACCAAGGGGCTGGAGGAGACCCTCCTGAGCCTCCATCTTCCCCTTCGAGTTCTAGTTCTTTTTTCTCTTTGAATTCTCATCACTCTCAACATTCTAACCATAAAGCCTCTTTTAAGAAACCATTATTAAAGATTGATGTAAATTTTTTCTTACCTATGTTTAATGGAGATGTTAATCTTGAAAAACTAGATAATTGGATCTGACAAGTTGAAGTATATTTCCTTGTTCAACATATTGACAAAGAGGGAGTTAAAGTGAAACTGGCTTCTATTTGGTTGATGAGCACCTCTCTTGTATCGTTGGAGAGAAAGGTTCGGGACATGAGTAAGTACAGTAATCTTCTTTCGTCATGGTCGAAATTTAAATCAGAGATAAGGAAGCAGTTCTATCCATTAGGGTATTTACATAAAGTAATGATGGAATGGAAAACTTTTAGGTAGAGTAAAGGTCAGAATGTACAAAGTTTCACAGAATAATTTAGGAAGAGATCTCTAGCATTGAATATTCCTTTGGATTCTTATGAAACTTTAATGAAGTATATTGGCGCACTTCACAGTTATATTCATCATGATTTTCTCTTGTTTAACCCCACTAGTATTGACTAAGTTTGTGTGCAAGAAACTTTCCTTGAGAACAAGGAGAAACATGTTCAATAAGATCCCACGAAGAAACCTTCCAATTTCCCACAAAATAATTTTAAGAAGTTTAAAAGGAAGGAAAAGAAGACCTCTATAGTGAAGAGAGGAGGAAAACCATCTTGCACTCATTGCAAGAAGGGTGGTGACGATGAGGACCATTGTTGGAAATTACATATAGAAAAGAAATCGAAACAGTTTTGTGGAGAGGGAAGACAAAGATCATTGCTACAGTGTAGCAAGATCTTGGTTCCTATTCAGGAGAAGAAGGAAACATCACAATGGTTGGAGTACAAGGTAAGTATTCTCTTCATGCTAGTTCAAGTTCTAATGATGAATCTCATGTTTATGAATGAAAGAGGAATGCATTATTTCATATACGAGTTGTATCTAAACATACTAAGATAGATACGTTATTTGATTTGGGTTCCCAAGTAAACTTAATATCTGAAGCACTTGTCAAGAATATGGGTCTTGAAATAAAACCGCATCCAAAGCCATATCCTCTTGGTTGGGTATGTGATCAAGCAAAACTTAATGTCACCAAACAATGTAGGATCATATTTTCTATTGCTTCCAAGTTGATTGATGAAGTGTATTTGAATGTTGTACCACTTGATATATGTGGCATAGTGTTGGGAAGTCCTTATCTTTATGATAGAAAAGCAGTCTTCTTTCGTCATGAGAAAAAATACCACCTTACTAAAGAGGGAGTGGAATATATTGTTACATCTCACAACATGAGGGTAAATACGACACTTGTTTGTGTGGGTAAAATGAAAAGACTCATAACCACTAATAAGAGATATGTACGTATGGTCATGAAAGAGAAATATTTTGGGACATCCGATGCTTTCCAAGGGTGTGATACTTCTCATAAAAATGAACTAATTGATATTGTTTCTAAGTATGATGATATTTTTCACTAACTAGATGGATTACCTCCTAAGAGGGGAATCCAACATGAGATACATATTTAGTAGGATTCTTCTCTTCCTAATGTGGGCATGTATAGGATGTCAATTGTGGAGATGATAGAGATCAAGAAGCAAGTACATGGCTTATTGGATCAAGGGGTCATCATGCCCAGTTCTTCTCCTTGTGGTTTTCCGATCGTGATGGTTCCAAAGAAAGATGGCACATGGATATTGTGTGTTGATTATTAGGCTTTGAATAAAATCACGGTGAAAAATTGATACCCACTTCCTCGTATAGATGTTTTACTTGATTAGTTGAAGAATGGTGTTTATTTCACTAAGTTGGATTTGTGCAGTGGATATCATCAAATTAGGGTCGCATAACAGGATGCATGGAAGATTGCCTTTAAAACCAAACATGGATTGTTTGAGTCGTTACTTATGTCATTTGGGCTTTGCAATAATCCGACAAATTTCATGTGTGTGATGAATGATGTATTCAGGATTTTCCTGGATGACTTTGTGATTGTATATTTAGAAGACATTCATTTTTTTAGCAGGACTTGGGATGAACATGTAAGGCATGTAAAATAAGTATTGGAAACTTTGCAAAGGGAAAAGTTGTATGTGAAAATGTCTAAATGTGAATTTGGCAAGACTGCACTTGTATACTTAGTTCATATCATGGGAGGAGGACAATTGGAGATTGATCCTTCCAAAATTGAAGTAATTGTAAAATGGTCTGAGCCAAAAAGTGTAACCAATATCTGAAGCTTCTTAGGTGCGGTCCAGTATTGGAGGATATTCATTCCCAAATTCTCCTTTATAGCAACTCCTTTGCATGCCTTAACCAATGTGAAGAACACTTTTCAGTGGGAAGGAAAGAAACAAAAAGATTTCAACATTTTAAAGGAGAATATAAGTACCGCACCAGTATTAGCACTATCAAATCTTCAACATTCATTCGATATCGAGACAGATGCCAGTGGATACACTATGGGTGCAGTATTGATGCAATATCGTAAGCCTATATGTTACCACTATGAGACTTTTAACCAAGTTGTTTTTAACTATCCTACATATGATAAAGAGTTGTATGCATTAGTTCAAAGTGTAAAGAAGTGGAAGCACTACTTGTTAGGGAAGGAAACAATTATACATACAGATCACCAACCCTTATAGTATCTTCAAGCACAAACCAAACTGCAACAATATTGACACTAGAGATGGATAGGTTTTCTACAGCAATTTCATTTGGTAATCAAGTACAAGAAGGGTACAATTAACAAGGTAGAGAACTATTTTCTGGAGGGAAAATTACTCTATCATCTTGGGAAGCTATGTATTCCTAGAAGTGAACGAGTCCATGTGATATGAGAGGCTCATACTTCTCTTGTATTTGGGCATTTTGGGGTAGGAAAAACTATGGCTCATTTGTAGAGGTTTTGTTATTGGCCTCAAGTGAAAGCAATTGTAACTAAATATGTAAGGGGTGTCTGATATGTTCTACTTGTAAGCCCACTAATAGAAAATTGGGGCTATACTCACCACTTCTTGTTCCATCCCATCCATAGGAAATCATTTCCATGGATTTTGTAGGGGGTTTACCAATGACCAAAGGGGGTCATGATTATTTGTGTGTTGTAGTGGATAGGTTCAACAAGATGTGTATATTGATGCCATGTAAAAATTTGATCATTGTTGAGAAGATTGCTAATCTCTTGTTTCAGCATGTTTGGGTTCAATTTGGGTTACCCACGTCCATTGTCTCGAATCGAGATACTCGATTCCTTAGGGATTTTTTGACTAGCTTGTGGAGAATGATGGACACCAAATTGAAGAGGAGCACTACCTTTCATCCATAGACCGATGGACAGACAGAGGTGGTAAACAAAACAATGGTAATTTTTCTTTGAGGCTACTACAACAAGCATCCTAAGTTATGGGATGAACATATATCTTATGTACATCATGCTTATAACCAAGATTTACATTCATCCACTCAGATTTCACCTTTTGAGACGTGTTTTTGGTACCTACCAAAGGTTCCCTTGGACTTGATGTATGGGAGAGATGTTGATGTGAATGGAGAATGAACAGAGGATATATCCCGCAAGTTCATCTAGAGGATTCAACAGATACACCAGGTAGTCAAGGAACAATTGGAGAAGACTCAAGCACAGTATAAAGCTCGACATGAAAAGCACAAGGTTGATCATGAGTTCCAGGTTGGAGACCAGGCATGGCTTCATATCAGCAAGGAATGATTGAAGAGTGAAGGCAAAAAACTCAAGCCCATCCGATATGGACCCTTCACTATCTTGGAGAAAAGAGGCACTAATGTTTTCTGTTTAGATCTTCCACCATATATGCAAATTTACTCTGTTGTGAACGTAGATAACTTGAAACTTTTTTAGCCTCCCATGATCATGGATCAGGATGAGGAAGTTTCAATACCTTCAGTTGATGAGTTTGCACCTGAATACTTGGATGAGTAATAGGAATATTTCATCCTAGAAAGAAGGATGAGGACTTCACGTAGGGGTGATGTTGATTATCTTCGAGTAGGCTTAAATGGCACACATCCAAGTAGGGAAAAGTGGATTAAGAAGGACAAATTGAGGGGACTCTTCCCTCACTTACCAGTCAATTAATGAAATATTTTGGTGGTCCAAAAATCTCTCAGTGGGAAGGCGTGATCCAAAAAGTATCCAGAGAAGGTTAAGAACAACTTGGAACACGTAGAGGCAACTTAGAATGCTCATAATGGCTTCATCAAACAATAAAAGGGAAAAAATCCAAAGTTCTCAGAACTCCATTAAAATGGTATGATCATGAAGAGAGCGTCACAATCTTTCTAATGGCACAAACGGCTCATCAAACAGAGTTACGTATTAAAAGATATAAGCGATCAAAGTTTAGTTCAAACTTGGTCAAAAAGTCAAAAGGTCAAGGTGACACGTGGCATGTCTGTACAGATGATATGGAAAAGTGTTTAGTTGGCATGGGATGATGTGTCAAGGTCATACAATTATGATGGAAGACATGTGGGTGAATTATGTGGTGACAAGTGGCATTTTATTAAGCAAATGATATGGTGCCACATGGCCCATTCATGGGATGCCACATGGCACCCCTCTAGTAGTTTGTATGTGTAAAAATATATGCTCCACAGGAATCGAACCTGTAAACTCCTATACCAAAGGCTTGACACCTTCGTGCTAACCAACATGCCACCATGTGTTCATTGTTAGTAATATGGTGCGCATTGTATTTAAGCTTAAGTGTTTTATGTGGGGAGAAAATGGCTAGGCCTTCGGCCCAACCCTTGGTTCTATACTACTCCATGCAACCATATATTATTCCATCATTCTACCATTTTAAAAACTATCCGCCAAATATTACAACCGTCGTTATATATAGCCAGTCTGCCAAACCACTGCCAGAATATCTGCCAGGAATAGCGGAGCCCACCAAGATTTGTTGAACCATGTGTATAAGAATGAGGTCTATGGGATTCGACCCTGAAACCCTTTCCAACCAACACCTTAACTTAGCCTTCGCCAACCACTTCGCCAACAGACTCACTTATTACATAACTGCCTACGTTTTGTATAAAAAGAGGTGTTCACTAGTGCATTTGGCACAGAGAAGAGGCAGACCAAGTGATCCCGTACGGATTTTGGCATGATTTTTGAGACCTATTTGGGCATAGATTTTGAGACAATCCAGTTATTTATCATAGGAGCAGTGGCACAGAAACCGAGGCAAGGGTGTCTCTTAGTCCTGAAAGTGTCAAACTCAGATAGAGGCATGGAGACAGTCATTTTTAGGTAAAACAAATCCACGAATGTAGTGGTGGTGTTATTTTTATGATCTGAGCAAAGAATTTGTAGCTTAACTCCAGAATGAGGTATACTTATGTATTATTCCCAATACATTTGTGGAGTTAATAAAAAATACCTACCCATTTGAGAGTAGGACCCGAAGACGTACTCCACTAGGGACGAACTCCATTATCAATTTATGTGTGTTCATATTGCATGATTATGTCTCTTTCCTTTTGATATTTTCCTTCTTTATGGTGTACTTTTATTTATTCTCATTTAATATGATTCTTTAATAATTCACCTGATGAAAAGATCATGGATCATCCTTATACTCCTACAAGGGTTTTAGACAATAATAAGATTAAAACAAGAATAAATTACTAACAATATGCAAAAAATCTCTTACCAATTTCAATAGAAAGCATGGAAAACCCATATTTACCAAGAATATTCCACCAACATGAAAGAAACAAGCCTCCAAGAGGGTAGCGCACCAATTATTTCATCAATAGACAAGAGCACACATACACAAAATGAGCACAAGAGAGATATAGAGAAAATCCCAAAAATGTCGTAAATTTCAGCCAAGTATATGTAATTTTCAAGTGAGATTGTTGTCTAAGTGAAATCAATTAGGTCTCTATTTATAAAAGACCTATAAAATTAGTTTTTCCACTTATTATTAGGTTAAAACACAATTAGGGAGGATGACCTCCTCTGATATCCCCTTTGCATTCATAATTTGAAATTACAAAAATAAAATCCCCCTTTAGGGGTGATGTTTTAGGCTAGATAGCAAGTCATTGAGCATTTTGAAGAAGTCGTTGGGCCTCCAAAGGCCATTTATCCATGATTTATGGATTTTATCCTTCAAAACATGCCAACTCTCCATCAATTCATCACCACCATCACCAAACCCCAGCCCCCAATATGACGTCAAACCCTAAACATGACGTTTTAGGATTCCAAGGCTAAAAGTTGGGAAATTAGGGGGATAATATCTTCCATCAAGGTGTTTCTTCATGCCTCCAAAGGAAAATTTCTTTGATATAGGTGCCCAATAATCAAGGTCACATCATCCATCATGTGGGATTCATGCCCCAAGTGAAGGTCCAAGTGAACTTGTGCCTTCAAAAAAATTCTTCCAGCTGCCAAGGCCTTGCAAAGACAAGAAAATTCACCCTCCAAAGTCTCACAAGTCACAAGCATCATGCCAAGTAATACATATATAATAAAAGAACCACTCAAACATGTGCATCAAATCCCCACTCTAAAAATAAACAAATGCTCAAAGATCCTATGCAACTTTTCAAGTTTAGGTATGGGAGGGTTGTCATGGTGACCTATTGGGTGAATCATTCCCCAAGTTAAGGAGTGTTTTCCAGGTGGACCCTCTCTAAGTCATGTAAAGAGAATGAATTGGATGTGGGGTAAAAATTTTTGGCATGGGTTTCATTCCATACAAGGGTTTCTATTATCTCATTTACAAGTGCCTTTGTAGAGGGTGTGTTTCACCTTTGTTTTCAATGAAAACATTTTCCAAGGCCATTCATTGTCATTAATTAATTAAAGTCCAGAACAATTGGGTGCTATAATACATAGAAATAAGAGAGCACTGCAACTTCACTTGAAGCTAGAGGTACACAGAGAGCCATATGCATGGAAATAAAGGGGAACCGCATAAGTGTACACACCTTAACAAGCAGGACATTTATATAATGTGAGTTTGCTTTTGCATGTCTTCAAATATTTTAGGAGAAACGTTTCATTGTTCTTGAGACCTATTTGGGAGAGCATATAGAAGGTTATGATTTTGGTTTTATATTTTTCTAGCGACATTGACCTCTATGCCTTTAACCCCTTCTTCCCATGAAATGTGGTACAATCCCTTCTTAGCTCAGTGCACCCAAAAATACCAAAAGGTGAGGGGACAAAAGGGAAGAAATATGGAAAGTGATAGGTATTATTGGGAATGGTACGATGACTCATTAAGGAGACCTCCCAGTAGAAACCCTTTCCCTAATGGTTACCACTTGGACACAATTTCAACCACCAGCAAGGAAAAGAGAATAATTTCTTAGCAAACATTTTCAAAATCAAGGAAAGAACTTTTGCAACATATTCAAATGATTCATTTATTAAAATGACACTTACCACAACACTAGACTCGCTACTTCATGGAGAAAGACCTACTTTCTTCTATGATACAAGTTGGTGTGGTGAATGGTGCAACCATCGATCTCATGGTGATGAGTGTTGTGATGTGGGGCTCTTCCTGTTGATTTGTCTCTCAGTACTCCATGTTTGCAACCTAAGGGCCTTAAGACATCAACTCCTTAGTTATCCCTAGAAATGGGGTATAAAAAGGCCCAAATTTGCTTGCACCTTAGGGTTTAGACTCTACCTCTTTTGTTTCACCTAGTTCAACCTCCAAGTTTTGAATGCTTGACTACACATGCCAAATGAAAATACATTGATATTTATACCTCCAATTATTTTTCTTTAACACTCTAAAGCTACCAAAACTAATTTTTCCTGGACTTCACTCTCCACATTAAGCTTCCTTTCCCCCAAGTCCTATCAATCCTAATCCATGGAAACCCCCTTGAGACATAGGAGAGTTGGAATAAAGTGAAAGAGGTTTGGTGAGGTGGAAATGGACTTCGCTCTTAGTTATGCAATATTTCACTTGATCTTTCAGAATTTAGCTCAACAAGTGTGAACGGGATAACGAGCCTGGTAGACAAACATATTATGAAAACTATTGTTTCGATGTAACATGCTCCATGTGTGGTGCATTTTTATTATTGATCAAATGCAATAACGAAAGAGAGGATAATTGATTTGAGATGTTGTTGTTTGATATGTGGAGCTTCAAATATGTACTTCTGAACTAGATGGTGAGAAGGAATGAAAAAATATAGCATTGGTGACATCTCGGGTCAATGTTGTGTACTTTTATGTCAGAAGGTATGAATATTTTATTTTGTCAATAAATGTTTAGAGAAAACCCAACAATATGCTCAACATGTCCATGTGGTGTGATGGTAGGATGACCAATTTAGAATATGCAGGGATATCTTTCCCCACCTTATTATATTATTGGTTGTAGATTTTATTGAGAACTACACCATCCAACCACGAAATGAGATGGACCATAGACAATATTATCATTCATATCAAGTCAAAATAATGGTACATATCACATATAGGCATGGGATAGATAGTAGAAAATATAGGAGGATAATATTGGAGTCTAACTTCTACATAAATGATGATATATTCCATGACATGTATTATGTACAACATTTCTTTTTTATGTTATATGATCACTTGAATTAGAGAGATATATAGATGTATATACATTGGATTTGTTTAGATGGTTGTGTAGTCTAGTTCAAATGCCTCTTTTTTCAATGGTTGAGTTTGTTGCACAAAAAATGCAATGTGCCACATATTTGCAACAATTTTGAGATGGGATTGGGAAAGGTGAGAAAAACATATTTGGTGCATGCATAAAAAATACACTACATCGGGAGAATATGAAGTTTATGAAAAATTCCTCTATTCAATATGCAAAATCTATAGTCCAATAGTTTTTTATAGTAATGGTAGAGGGAACAAGAAGGTGAGAAGAATGCACAAGGAGAGGACATGCGTAAATAAATTTTTGGGAGGTAGTAGATGTAGATTGGTCACATGCATATCATTCCAACACAATAGTGTAATTTATGGATTCCATTCAATTCAAATCTCAAACAATTCCCTATTTGAATTATGGATGTGAAAACTCACTTTCTTTTGTGGAACATGTACTAGTGATGAATGGGATGATTGTGAATTAGAAGCTTTTGTTGATGCATGGGATCACAGATTTCTTGAAATAAATCAACATATAATTGTTGAATAAACCCAATTAGAGGAGCAAAAATAATAGACTTCACCAAATTATGATCATGTCTTGGATATTATACAACCAATTACATCACGGTAGGATAGAATTGAAAATATTGTGGTAAAAATCTATAAGAGTTTTTGAATTATATATCGTATCAAAATCCTATGCAATTGTATATAAATGTGCATTACAGTTTTTCAAGACACATTTAGGAAATGGTTTCCTTGAAATAAAATGAATGGGGTATCAATTATTTGTTGGCATGATTCCTAGAGGAGAAGCAAATCCTTAATACATCATTAATTCATGATCAATTCAATGAATTTTGATTGGCTCAATGGTTTTTAAGGGTGAATACCTTACATTGAATGAAAACTCAATAAATATCAATGGTTATGTATTCATGTATTGTAGACCAGGTGTATTTGTATATCACTTAAGATTCACTTTATGAGCTTAATCATTGGTACAAACCTCCAACTACAAACAATTTCTAGAAATATCTCATCAAAGGTATGATACTTATTACCTTATTTATAGCATGATAAATTTATGGAGACCATCAATAAAAATGATAATATATATGGTATACTTGAATGACCTTAGTTATATATACATGTGAGGTAAAATGAAATGTTCAATCTTGTGTTATATTTCAAGGTACGTGTGGTGTTTGTTATTTTCCTTAATTTTCAATGCATTTAAAGATGACTTCAATTCTTTTAGTGCATGAGTCTAAAACTACTACCATTATGTGTGCCCATAGATATGAAAGGATCTATTTCAAACCTAATTTTATTATTTTTTTACATTTCACAACTCCCCTAACTCTACCTTATTTGTTTGCATGAATGTACACCTCCTTTCACCAGCAATGCACCCCTACTAACTTCTTTATATTTTCTTACACACTTACCTTTGAATTGGAGTCATAGGTACACCCTTGTAAAGAAGATAGACACATGATATTGTTCTTGGTAATATTGTCTTAAGTGTGAGAAACCATAGTTTTCCTAACTCCCCTAACTATGACTTATAAATTTATCCTTTTGGTGTTTTTGCGGTACTTATGTAGTGCCTCATTTCAAACAATGAACTTCTATTATATTGTAATAAAGGAATGTGATTATGTGTCAAAATATAATAAAGTAATGTGATTATGTGTCAAAATATCTTGGAAACAAATTTCTTGAATTGTTTTTACCTAGAAATATGATGTTAGAGATTCCAATTACCACATAAAGGTATCTTGTGCTATAAATTAGGGTTTTAATCCCTCACTTATAGAAATATGTATTTAATCCTCTTGTAATCAATTCTTTGAACCATTTTGGTGAATGTGAGAAAGTTTGGATATATTATAGAATATGGCCAAGATCAGATATTGTTCATGGAACATGGTGTGCAAAAATAGGTTGTGTTATGCGAACACCATTAAATATTGTCCTACAATTTTTTTTGACAAAATGTAAAGACAAGGTCAAAAACATGATGGAGGTCAATTTCCCCAACTAGACAATATGATGGATGTTATGAAATATATAAATAATTAGATCATTAAAGAATTAGAGAGAGGACTATTTAGATCAATCATGAATGTGTCCAAGTTTCTTAATATGGTATCTTGTAAAAATTTGTTGAAGGTTCAACATTGAATCTTAAGGAAACATTGAAAGCTATAACACCTCTTAGAATATATTTTCGAATCAAAGTTCAAAATAAGAGGTATGGATCTATTTTTTTATTTTATGTGTACCTTGGTTCATTCTAAGCCCAAGACTATTTTTGAAGTATGATGTTTTATACAATGAGATGAAGCCATGCAAGAATAATATGAGAACATCTTGAAGAATGATGGGTGATATTTTTTATTTATTCCTAAGGCGAATAAGGTGATTAGTAGTATATGGATTTAAAATGACTATGTTTAGAAGTATAAAGAAGTATTGGTTGTGAATAATTTTAGCTAAAAAAATATGGTGTTCCTCCTCATATCATGGAAACAACCCTTAGGAACATATACTTTGTGTAAAAAAACTCATAAAGACATGCTTATTACACTCATGGGCCCTATCACACTACACACTTACCTCTACAATCATGAGTTAACTACCATATTTAATGTCACATAGATATATTATGGATTATGACATAGGTATGAATCTCAAAGCCACAAGAATATCTTGATATACATTCATGTTGTGCACCACCTTGCAACAACATCCATATTACACTTTTGGGAAAAATCTCATAATGACACATATAACACACTTGTGGAACAAATATTCCATTTATAGGGCATGCTTTCCAATTATGGATGTTGTGCATGGTCGACTAAACCAAAAACATATCTTGTATAACCATAGCCACATCCTTATGGTGTTCCTCCTCTTAGCATGGTCACATCCCCAATGCACATACTTGGTGTGAAAAAAATAATAATGAAATTCATATTACACTTGTGGGCCTTAGCATACTACACACTTACCATAAAAATAAAAAATAAGATCCATAATATCCATAATAAGATCTTACACATATTTTATAAGATCCATAATAATTGGTTAGCAAGGTGTTTGAAGGTTATGTTCTCATGTAAAATTTTAGACTTTCTTTCTTTGGACATTGATTTTTGTCAATTTGTCAATACTAGTGCACAAATAACGTTTTAGGATTACCATAGAAAATTTGGTTAAATTGGTTCATAGAGCTCAGTGAAAAAGTACCAAATATAAACATAATGTGGGGAATGAATGCAATTTGATCTAATGTTGTTAGAGGGTGCATACATTGTTCATGATTTCATTAGTTGTGAAGTTCTATTATATTTATAAGCTCCATTATCCTTTATATATATACAAACCCTACCATGTACAACAAAATTAAAAGATAGAAATAAGCAAGTTATAAACAAGTACACACAAAGATTTAGAATATAAAACAAAAAATATTGTTGTACTTAATTCCAATGTGGCATTCTAAAAAACGTTGATGTGCCAAATGATTTAGTCATTAGGGAAATTTTTAGGTAAAAAATGGGTCTCAAAACAAAAAATGTACTATCAAAATCAAATTTAAAAGAACCAATAGGATACAAGATGATGATGTCAACCATAAGGGTAAATATTTTTGGAGGGAAAGAAAGAAAACTATTTTTTTAAATCATATTTTTGACTTATCTCCTTATAATTTTATTCAAATCTCAATGTATGCAATTGTTGGATGTGGAATTAAATTCTACATACAACAAGTTCCTACACTTGAAATTTGAGGAAACCTAAAGGAGATAAGTTGAAAATACGTTTAAAAAAGTAGTTTTCTTCCTTTCCCTTTGAAAATTTATAACTCTTGTTTTATTATTTTTCTTAGAAGGCCCATTTTAGACATGGAATTTCCCTTAATGGAATGTGTGTTGGGTTGGTTCTTGGAATACCTGGCCATTATTTAGAAATATGTGTGTAATAGGTTTAAATTTAGTATAAGAAAATTCAATCCAAAATAATATTTTCACATTTTAAAACCAAATTAACTTGGAAAAATACCTAAGTGTAAGTAGATCCAATAGAAAATAGAAATCCTAAGGGTACAATAGCCATCCCAGATGCAACATGGGTCTCTCCACCAAAGTGGATATGGAAAGTCAAAGTTTCTTGTCAATAGTTGTAGAAACATGTATGTCGTAGTTAGATGAAGATAAAAAAAATGAAAAGAAACATAAAAAAATAGGATACTATTTAGGGAACATATTACACATAGAACATATAGACCACTTTGGATATATTTCAAGTATGTTATTATTCATTTCCTCAAGGTAAATTTAAATAATTGTTATACAAAAATGTGTATGTAGTGACTTGATATTTTGTTCCACATAACTGAACCGATTTTGTATTCAAATGTTGTACAAATGACTCTCAATGATATGACTATTGGTAGGGTATAGTGTAGAGATTTTGAGGTCCTATGAGGCTGTCATCTAGGGATTTATTTGACATCAATATGGCTCTAAGTTTTATCTTCAAGACTATCCTTTGTTGTTGTTTTAGGACAACAAACAATCAAGTACTTTCTGCTCATAGTTTTGATGGTTAAGTATCCTTTTGAGGTGCCCTTGCAAGTGTTTTATTATCCCAATGTTAGCACATGAAATATACTCAAAACAAATAACAATACCTCCTATATATTTACAAATTTAAATGTTGATTTACAATTTTAAGCATGCATGAAATGAACACAAGTATTTTTGGTCAACATGACCCTGGATAAAACTGCCCTGGGGAAAACCAGTTTGGAATGGAAGTATATATAAGTGGTGTCTAAAGCATGAGATACAACAGAAAATACACTATGATGGAAACTATATACAAATCAAGCTCCTCTTGAGCCTTGCCAAAGTATCCAACGAGATATGCACCCAAGCTTAGTGCGTCCTCTCCCTTTATTTCTCTATCCACTAAAGTGAAGCACCCTTGAACCTTGATGCTCTGAAGAAGAATACCTTGTACAAAAATGTGTTCTTGTGTGTTTCCTCTCCACTAAAAAAATCATATTTGACTTCCTCCAAGTAAAACTTATCCCTGCTAGTTGTGTACCCCCCTCCTATGGTGCGCCCTCCTCCAAGCAAGTGTGATCACCACAAATAAATTGGGCCCTAAGCCTTCATGATCCCTCCATGAAAGGAGGTCCCCAAGATCTCCTCTCGCAATGCTTCCATTCCCATCTCATTTCCCTTCTCAAATATCCTTTGGTGAACATACAAGTGAGAATGAGCCTCTCCTTTCCCTATGCACCCCTCTTAAGGAAACATAAGGAAATCTAACATATGGGTGGATGAGATCATATCATCCCATCTCTAATCAAGGGTTGAGATCTCTCCAAAATAATCTCAACTCAAAACCCACTTTTCTCAAGTTTCCATAGTTTCACTTTATGTCCCTCGATTGACCCACAAAGTGAATTAATAGTCATTTTAGGCTAAAATGACTAAATTTCACTTTTGATTTAAATATCCTAAGTCAAAGTGAAATTAGACATAAAGTACATGGTACATAGTAGAAAGTATTTCCCACTTGTGTTTAGAGTCTCACAAACATAAGGGGACCACTTTCTAAGGTACCCAAATCTCAATACTCCCTCTTACCAAGGAAAGTGAGCTTCACCCCCAATCTCATCCCTACAGTGGACATGGTTTTCTACTGGAAAATAATCAGTGAGTATGGTTGTACCCTAATCAATGAAAGAAGTATCTGAAATAGATCTACTCAATCTGTGTGATCTATATACGAAAGTTCTCCACCTATCCAAGATCACTGAGATCTTTGTATCAAACCACATATCTAAGCCTTGGTCTCCCACAAAGGATTTCTACCTCTTGAAATATCACTAATGGTTACTACTCTTGGAATCTCACCAAGAGTAAATCTCTTGGAATATCACCAAGAGTCTCCCCCTCTTGGTATCTCACCAAGAGTATCTATATCTCGTTATCTCACCAAGATCCTCAACTTGGCATCTCACCAAGTGAATTCCACCTGAAGTGGATCCTAAAGATGATTTGCCTGTCTCTGTAGAGAAGTGAGGCTCAAGCCTTTGTGGTGCCATGTTTCTCCTCCTCATCAATATCTAATTCTCCGAATCCCCTGCAGCAACCCTCTATCTCGGAAACTCTAAAACTAAAGTTTTCATGGGTGGACAAGTCACCCCTGATCATGGTGTCCATGAAAACTGAGTCTGAGCTCCCTCTGAATCACTACTATGAGTCAATAGGTCCAACTCAAATTTATCTCCCCACCTAATGTTGGATGGTGTAACAACTGACAAATAACTGAAGAACGCACACTCCCTCTCATACTGAGAAATGAACTCAATCTCCTCTGTTGTCACTACAGTGCCATCTTGTTGCTTCTTCTTCTTCTTGGGACACTGTCCTACATAGTGATCCATCTCTCCAGAAGAAAATCATCTCACTGTGCTCATGTCTCTCTCCTTCCCACCTCCGCTCCATTTTGTTTTGGCCCCTTCCTTAGGACTATGTATAGCACCTCGGTCGGTCTTCTTATTTCCCTTAGTCCACAGAGCAAGGTCCTGATCACCCTAGGTAGTTTATTGTTGTCTGGAGGAATGTGAGGGGAGTATCTTCTCCTTCTGAATGAAATCATCCCAAAGTCTCTCCCAAGTAGGAATAACCTCTTGGGCAATAATTCCTTGAACAAATGGGCCCTATGGTTTGGTAAAGTTGTTTAAGTTTTTCCTCATTATAAATCTTGGGTCCACTATCTCTCTAACGGTTGCAAGATCATCTCTAATCTCAGTGAATCTTCCAAGGAATTATGTAACCGACTCGGAATCGAGCATCTTAATGCTCCTGAGAGTGTCCCGCAGAACCATCTTTTGGTTCTAGTTAGAAATCTGGTAAATCTTACATAAAGAATCTCACATCTCAAATTCTTAGTCTTTACCAGTCAAATGTAGAATGACATGGTCTCTCACCCAACGAAAAATAGTCCTTTTCTCCTTATTGTTCTTCTTCTTGAACTATGCCATCGTGAAGGGATCAGTGACAGGAGGAACCATAATGGGAGACTCAACTATATCCCATAGTTAGAGGTCCTCTAATATGGAAATGATCTCGATCTTCCAAGGGGACCAGTTGCTAGCTCCATATAGCCTATCCTCTTCCCACATATGGGACACTGACATGGTTTTCCATCAAATCTCACACTAATTCTAAAACAACACAAGAGTACTACCTCACTCATGTCAACACAAGTGTGAAAAGAGGCAATAACACCATAATAACACTCCTAGCAAATAGGTGTGAAAAGAGGTTGTCAAATACAGCCTCACTCCTGTCCACATAGGTGTGAAAAGAGGTTGTCCAAACCAGCCTCACTCATATCCAAATAGGTGTAAAAGGATGTTGAAAACACAAGTCCAAAATAATCATATAGGTTGTCCAACAAATATTCCCACAAGTTGTCCCCAAACATTGCCAACAAGTTGTGAAAAAATCTGCTAACAAGTTGTCCCAAAATTGCCCTGAACTGTCCAACAAAACTGTCCACTCAATGCTAAAAAATAAAACAATTCTAAGCCACCATTGGCTTTGATACCATGTAGATATTTTGAGTTACTATGAGGTTTCCCAACAGGTATAGTTTTGACCTCTTGTTGGGCTCTAAGTTTCAATCTTTGTGACTACCCTTTGTTGTTGTTTTAGGAAAACAAACAATCAAGTACTTTCTACTCACAATTTTGATGGTTAAGTATCCTTTTGAGGTTCCCTTGAAAGTGTTTTATTATCCCAATGTTAGGACATGCAATATACTCAAAAAAATAACACTACCTCCTAGATCTTTACAACTTTAAATGTTGATTTACAATTCTAAGCATGCATGAAATGAACACAAACATTTTTGGTTAACATGACCCTGGATAAAATCTCCTTGGGGAAAACTAGTTTGGAATGGAAGTATATATAAGTGGTGTATAAAGCATGAGATACAACAAAAAATACAATATGATGGAACTTGTATACAAAGAAATCTCCTCTCGATCCTTTCCAAAGGATCCACAGAGATATGTGCCCAAGGTTAGTGCACCCTCTCCCTTTTTTTCTCTATCGACTGAAGTGAAGCGCCCTTGAACCTGGATGCTCTAAAGAAGAATTCATTGCACCACAATATGCTCTTGTGTGTTTCCTCTCTACTAAAACAATCATATTTGACTTCCTCCAAGTAAAACTGCTCCTTGCTAGTTGTGTGCACCCCTCCTATGGTGCGCCCTCCTCCAAGCAAGTGTGATCACCACAAATAAAATTTTCCTTAAGCCTTAATGATCCCTCCATGAAAGGAGGCTCCCAAGATCTCCTCTCCCAATGCATTCATTCCCATCTCCTTTCCCTTATCCAAGCTCCTTTGGTGAACATACAAGTGAGAATGAGCCTCTCCCATCCCTATGCGCCCCTCTTAAGGAAACATAAGGAAACATAAAACATTGGTGGATGAGATCATCTCATCCCATCTCTAATCAAGGGTTGATATATCTCCAAAACAATATCAACTTAAAACCCACTTTACTCAAGTTTCCATAGTTTCACTTCATGTCCCTCAATTCACCCACAAAGTGAATTAACAGTCATTTTAGGCTAAAATGACCAAACTTCACTTTTGAATTAAATCTCCTAAGTCAAAGTGAAATTAGACATAAAGTACATGGTACATGGTACAAAGTATTTCGCACTTGTTTTTAGAGGCTCACAAACACAAGGGGACCACTTTCCAAGGTACCCAAATCTCAACATATAGAATAAAATGGGAACATAGAGGACATAGACAACATTATAGGATTAAAATCAAGGTGCCTAATATGACCTATACACTGTGGGTTGTATAGTAATGAATTGGAGAATCTTATTTAATTTTTTTTTGGGTGATATAGGTTGAGAACACTACTAGCCTGATATCTTAGCCAGTAAAAGGTATATGTAATCTAAAGTTTACTTGATCTACAATTCTCTTAAATGGAAGTTAGACTAATCATATACACTTTATTCTTACTCCTCAATGCTCATTTACAATTAAGACTCACTTTCTTAAAGGTAGACACTTGTAATTAGTTAATGTAATGTTTCCCAACTTAACCAAGGAACATTAATACGCGAAAATTCACATAAAATAAAAAATTTCTTATGTTAATTAATTCTTGTAGCTTACCGACTTAGTACAATTTAAACGCATCTTTAACTAGATTTTGATACCCATAATGAAATGCATCTGCAATGTTCTAAATGAACATGAATGAAACTATTAAACACATACACAAAAACAAATAAACCATTCATATACACAAAGTTAAGAACAACAATTAAACTCATGAAATAAATCATAAAATAGATAAACACTTATATTTTTAAAATGTTTGTGCAACCAGATCCTTGGGAAGGACTTTCCACCCAACCGTATACATGTTGTTCCAAATATCAACAACAAGTCACCCTTGAGCTAGGGCTAGGAATCCACAAGAGAAGGGTTCCTCTGAGAGTCCCTCACAACTCAATATCACACAACCTACTCATTTTATCGTACAACTATCCTGAATTTCCTCCATCTCTCTTCCGCTTGACCTACCCAACCCAAAGAATGTGCCCCTTCATTGATCTAAGTCCATCACGTGTCCCATTCATTTATCGGGGTATCTTTGGCTCAGTTAGCTAGGAATATGATGCAAGAGCATGACCATCAACAATTAAAGAGGTCAGGTGGAGGACAACTCAACACCCAGCACACGGATTTGAAGTTGTAATTTGAATTCCGAGGAGAGCGTGTCTTTCTATTTTGAAAGGATTGTAATTTAAAGATTTTAATGTTTTGAGGCAAGAGCCATCAAATAAGGCCACTGAGGTTTTAACTGTTTTAATTATCAGATAAGGTTGTACAGATACTGAGTATAGACTCATATCTGACTGTAATTTCCATTCAATGTAATAGTCCTTAGTAGATGAATTTATTAACGATGATAGGATAACACTAAGGTAGTGTTGAGCACTCAAAATACCCTAAAAAGCCTTATCAAAGTTTTTCATTATTTTGGGTACCACTTCGGTTTCTTCACTGTTTGACTCGAATTCAGGTTGGGAAATGTTTTGTCTTTGTTTATTTTCATGACTCCAATCACTTATTTAGGTTTGTTTGTTTATGGAACCCCATGAATAAAATACCTTAACACCTGAATTAAGAATCGACAGCCAAACACTGCACCTAACGCGCTCAGATTCAACATCAGAAAGAATTCAAGTAAGTAAACGAACCACTCGAAAAACAACAGTCGTCGAGCACCAATATTCATTGACATTGGAAAAATGAATTTTTGGTTTCCGTAAGTTTGTCACATAAAGGCTTGAGAGGTAATTGATCCCCTTCGACATCGGTAAAATACGAGGAGGACATATGTTAAGAAAGAACGAAAATAAATCTTTGATAGCCGATTCCCGACGCACCTTATCGGGATCAGGGAAAAACTAGAAGGATTACCACCAACATTTTGACCAAGATAAAGTTATCCCCGATTGTCGATCCCCAATGCATTTTTGGCATCAGGAATTTTTCGAGGGAGTCGATTCAAGAGAACTTGGGTAGGTTTATCGCCAATCGTTGATCCTTAACACTTTTCGGCATCGACAAGCTAGGATTTGGTTTTAGAACGAATAATTTAAGGAAATTCCCAACTCCAACTGATAAGAGCGAAATAAGTCACTGGTCTCCAATGCCATGTGTCTTTACCAGGTAAGAGGGTCGTACGGTCTAGTTTTATCCCAAGTCATTCTTGGTTCCCAAGGTCTGAGTCACACCTTTGAGTCACCTTTGTCATGTCAGCACTGTACAATAAGACCAATCGACATCAAATATTTTGTAGGATGATATCAATGGAAATGTTTGTAGGACAACCCTGATCCCCGATCCCCAATCCACTGACTGAAAGAGCGACACAACGGGACGTTTTCAACATTAGATACGATCGTATTTTGGAGATTTAAGGAGCTAGTCAATACCTAATCCCGCATTAGTTTCTACCTTTTGTGCCAATTAAAACATCATTTTCAATATCACCGATAGACCACATCACCACCTGCACCTCTGCCGTCAACCCACGATGAATTCAAGTTCTAACTCCTCTAAAGATTCGGCGGAAAATTTATTGAAATTTCACTCCTGACCCGAATTAAATGGCTGATGCGACACGGTAAGATTTTCCCTATTTAAATCTCTTGAACCGTTGTGAACAAATTCATTCTACGTGTAAGAGAATTTTGAAGCATCCAAAGGAGGAAAAGTGAGCAACTCGAAGACTGTAATGACCCTCTTGATAATAAAAAATCAGGTTTAACAAGCTTCAGAGGTATGTATCCAAGTCTATCAATTTGCTAGTTTTAATTTATATGTGTTCGTCCGGTTTTTTACATAGTCTCTAAACTCCGCTCAAGTTGGAGGAACAATGCCACCAAGAAATCCAACCACCAGACACTCACTGAGAGAACCAAATATAAAAGAACCGGAGACAGGAGAAGGTTCTTCTCTATGGACCACGAGGAAATTGGAGTACGTCCCTAGGCCAAAGCTTGTCGTCAAGACAGAAACAAAGAAAGTTTTCATCCAACCTCCAACCTTTGAAGATACAGAGGAAAGCACCAGATCCAAGGTAGAACTCCCATAGTAGGGCGATCTCTTCCACATTATTAGTAGAGAACAATACTCGGAGTATATCCCACACAGTGACCCGGACGTAAGGGCGCTTGATGACCAAGTGTTCCCCAACATCCAACAGTCACATTTACACATGGTGGCAAGAAGAACCCCCATTTTCCCCTGCATAGAGGTTTTGAAGTGGCTCATCGAACACATGGACGGGCATAAATATTTTATTAATGATGATAATGGTGGTTGTGTCGGAGTTTTCCTCTCAACAGAGGTCTATAAATACTACAAGCTCAGGGACTCAGAGGAGCGGCTCAAAATGGACTTTGTGGTGAAGTTCTATGAACTCCATGACACCAACCGATTGATGGCCACATGGTGGAGGGAAAACAATAAATTTACCAATTGGAGCAATGGATGATATGGGACAATTAACCTGAGGGAGCCATACATCTATTTGATGGCTCTCATCTGCCTTCTATACGGAGAAAAGGATTGCTCCAAGTTTTCAGAAGCTTGGATGCCTTTGGCATACAAAGTCACAATCACTGGGGTATCTTCAACTGGAGAGAAATAATCTCCAAACAACTAAGCATCTATGTGAAATAGGCTCAAACGTTGAAGGAAGGAGAGGCACCAACTTTCTACATGTCCTCGTACCTGCTTGATGTCATGTGCGCTAGGAACGTCTTCACCAACATGAATCTGAGCTAGCATGTTGCAGAGCTCCCAGTCCACATCTACTTCAGCATGCTATGGGAAAATGGTTACAAGAAATCCTACTCCCTCATATGCGATGAATTCATCACTTGTATTTATTTTATTCTTTTTAAGAAGGAATGCTCAAGGCCATCGACGACAACTAAGAAAATGATATCGAACGTAGGACATTGGTACTTGGACGACCATGCCACCTACATCAGGGTTTTTGGGGCCACCAGAGTGCCACATATCCTACCATCCCATGTCCCAAACTAGCTTGTCATGTGATAAATTTTCTATCAGACCATCTTGTAGGGCTATAACGCCACATTGGTCAAAGACAAGAAACGTGCCTTCATACCCTACAGTTTTGATGTGGGGTTCTATCTAGTAAAGGATATTGCTCAAGACAAACAAGAAGGGTTGAGACAACTTTATTTTAGGTTTCCCATAGGTCGATTCCGCAAGCATGATCCTAAAGGCTTAGTCCTGCAATATGCTTCACATGTTTCATCCTGCTGGGCATATGATCACGATTAAGACAAATGCTTCATAGAGAATGCCTAGGACTACGACAAGGTGGTATTGAGGATGGCCAACCCAAACATTACCAGGTTCAAGTCCATGAGCATGGACGAATAGGTGGAAACAATTGAAAAACAGGCTCAAGAGGACCTCAGAGCTAGGGAAGAAATCAAAGAAGCAGAGGCAACCGAGGTGCAGGGAAGTGGATTGTTCTTGAAACTAGAGGCACAAACAAGGGGCTTGTGCCTAATGATAGAGGCACAGAGAGTAATTGATCAGTTACAGAAATACCCAAATCTCGTAGAGATTACAAGGGTTCCTACCAACAACCCAATCAAAATCCGGGAAGGACCAAGTGACCCAAACCTGATACAAATTGAAGAAACCATAAGGTTAGATAACTTCAAAGTTTCAATGCCATAGGCTGGATCACCAGGGGAAGTTTCAGCTCAGCCCAAGATAACGAGGACATCAGGGAGAGAAAGTGCACCAAACCCCTTACATGAATTAATAACTATCTATGATGACGAGGAGAGTTCCAAGGTTTCCTCGACTTAAGTATCTTCTCCAGCTCTCGATGCTCCAATTCAAATCCTTCCACAGAACGACCAGGAGGTTGAAAGTTTCTTGGACACTAAGCTACCCGATACACTAGGGACCCAAGTGGGTAGTCCAAAGGATGAGGTAGGATCGGGAGAACAAGAAGGAGGAATTCCACAACAGGAAATCAACATCTCGACATCCAATTATCAGATAAGTCCCGAGCCTGCCCTTAATTCATCAATTTTGGACAGTTCTTTACCTACCAATGAAAAAAAACTAGAGGCTGAACTTTCAATACATACAGAAGAAGTTCAAGAACCCATTCTTGAACAGATATACACAATCAAGAGCCTAGGAAACAATCTTACTTGGGGAGAGCAAAAACTCCCTGAACCTGTGGATGAGTTCGTTGATATAAAAGCCATCGCCTACGACCAAAAGAGGAAATCCATCATGAAGAGAACCACTAAGAAGAGGATTCTTACTCTGGACAGTTCCATCCTCATTCCCACAGAGGAAAAGTTGATCAACATGGAGCATGCCAAGACGTCTGATCTCATCGACGCAAGGATGGCGATCACAGATGCCACCCTGAATGGAGCAAGAAAATATGAAGAGAAGTTGGTCGTTGCACTAAATTAGTTGGAGCATCTATGCCATTTGGAGAAATACTACCAGGACTCCACACAGGCCAATGTATTATTGAGGAGCAAGTTCCAGGATGCCTATAGTAAATTCACGAGTGAGAGACACCTTTTCACTACAAAGATAGTTGATTTCCAAGAAGACACCATTATGGTACTGGAAACTTTCAAGGACATGGAAATATGGTATGAGAAATCCCACCAAGTGGTGGAAAGAATTTATTACTTCAGCGTGGTTCAAAAGGGTCGAGACGTCGAAGAGAATGGTATTTGGGTGCGAAGGGACAAAAACATCGATCGTATAAGGAAGTCAACTGAATATTGGGTGAAAATGGCCCAAGAATCTCATCAAGAAATCCAAGAGAAATGGGTCGATTGTGAAAGGAGTTGGAACAAGATCAATCGGACGATGAGAGACATCAGTCTCCTAGAATTTGGCACACTTAAGGACTTTGTCAACTTGCATGACATAGTCAAACTACATGGAGAACAAGACTCATCGTGTACTGCAGAGAGAGAAAAGGTGGAGAACATGGCACTAGGTCAAGTAAAACAATTCATGGAGCACCTGATAAGGAATCAGACAATGCTACAATGGTTAAGTGCTAAAGTAGTGAAGTATCGAGCATGGCTAGTGGAAATAAAGGAGATCCTTTCGACCCCGACAGACCAACACAGATTCTTGTATGCCAACACATGCGAGGAAATATTCTTCAACTGGTCAGAGTATGAGAAGATTCATCCACTCAAGTGAAATCATTTGATGGCTATTAGAATACTGAGAGATGAAAGCACCATGTGGCGATGTTTTGTTTTACTTAGCATGCTCTTTTGATATTTATTTTTAGTTAATAATTTGTTATAAATAGGAGGATTGACATGTTAGAAGAGGTCGATGGTTTTTGCAAAGAACCTCTTTTTTGGATTTGTAAATAACTATTTAGAAGCTACCTTAATTGAGAATTCTTATTTAGGAACATAGACAAGTTTCTTTTTTTCATCAAAAGCGTGTGTGATTGGATCTAAAGAAGAATTATGTTGGTCCTTGACCAAGTTTTGAAGTTACCTCGTTATATTTTACCATTTTTGGGACTTTGATAGCCTGTCGAAGATGGAGTGCCAGAAAAAATAGAGATCAAGGGATCTTGGCCCACTTTTGGGTCCCTTTTTGGGTTTTGGGAATATGTAATGGGAAAGGGATGTCGGCCCGTGGGGTTACCCATGCTTAGGCCCATTTTGTATGTATAAATAGACATATAGGCATCTAGTAGAAGTGGGGGGGGGGATTGTATTGTATCTATGTGATATAGGCTAAGTGCCAAGAAGAGATTTGTGTGATCGAGAGATTTTTGCATTCTTTATAGACTTTCAGAGCTTAGTGTAAGTCCATGTGTGAAGATATAGAAGGCTTTGTGATGAAAGGCAAGGAAGAAGGCTCTAGCGGGCTATGCAGATCTTTTGTCCTGTGCGAAGTAAGGGTTTCCATGGCTTTGTTCTTGTAACCAATTGGATGATGATAATATAGAAGAAGCATTGGTGGACGTAGCCCTAGGGTGGGGGTGAACCACGTAAATATGTGTGTTATGATTTGTGCCTTGACTTGTTGTGCTTATCTCTGCTTTTGCTAAGTGATTTGATATATTTAGATAGTATATATTTATGATTTGTTCTTATTATATAGGCATACATAGTATATCTGATGTCTATGAAGATACTTAGTGCTGAACTACTGGGTCTGACCGGTTTACTGTTGCTAAGTGCTAAGTTACCTTAGATCTAAGTGACTATTACGATGCTCTGTGCTATCTGCGAAGTATAATAAGGACTGTATATTGATGGATAATCAATTCTAAGTGTTATATAAGCGATATAATTACAGACCTGTGTCCCAGCTAAGGTTGCAGACGTTTGAATCCTGCAACCACGCCTAACTCTACCTTGGGTGAGACTTTATCTTCTTCACAGGTGTTTCCAAAAGGGCCGCTAGTTAGGGATTTGTTGGTGTGCTCTTGTAGTGTTGAACCCTGGGTCTACCCCTGTGCCAACAAATGGTTATGTTGCTAAGATGTGAAACTGTGATTGTTGGGAACTGAGGAAGAAGAAACTTTGTGCAAAGATTCATCCTGAAACTATGGGATCTTTGTGTGTGGATCTGTGCTCTAGTGCACAGTAATCCACTTGATCTGAAAAGCTCCATTCTAAAGAAAGGAAGGATAGATCTGAAGAAAAGAAGTGATATCTAAACACGTTCTGCTCTAAGAAAGGTAAAAGTGAAAGTTTCTGAAGAAGAGAGGTCAGATCTATAGAAAAGAAGTAAGATCTGTAAACTATGTTCTCTAATAAAGGTTAGAATAGTTAAAAGGTCTTAGATCTAGAATCTTTGTGCTCTATAGAAGTAAAATAGGTGAAAAAATTTGTTTCTAGAGTATGCATCTAGGTATGTTTGATAGATTCTGTTCTGGATGGAAAACTAGGGCTCTGATAAATGAAATAAATCTTGATATGGATAGATCTGATAAGAATAGTGATAGATATGTTATACCTATGCATATAAGGAATGTTTGTACTAACAAATGGATGCAGGATCCTAGAAAGAATTTTTTGCAGACTAGCTACCATGATCCTAGTATGTAGTATAGAAGAAGTTGGGGATCATTTAAAAGGAAGAGAGGATTAACCTTATGTTATAGTTGCAAAAGACTGAGACATCTAGCTAAGGAATGCCCTGATGGAAGACCTGGTTTCCTTTGTTGCAAATATTTGGACCATGAAGTATTGTATTTCCTAGAATGATTGCTAAGCTCAAAAGAATGAATCTAAATGAAGAAAACCCTAAGGCAGATCTAGAAATAGTAGAACCCCAACAAGAATCAGAGAATATATTGTTGCAGATGAAAGACACCTTGAACAATCACTAACATGTTAGGCTACCATAGATCTTTAAATAAAAAGAATGCATTGAAGCAAGAATAGGAGACTTTGACATTGACTATGTCCTTGATGAAGAAACACCAGTGAAAATTATGCAAGAAAAAAATTGGGAAGCCATAGGGAAGCCCGATATGACCCCTTCATTAGGAGGAATAGGACTATTTAGAGGAAAATTGGTGAACCTATGTGGAAGGCTCACTCAGATATCTATGAATGTCAATGGAACTTCAACAGAAGAAGATTTTGAGATTATCAAGTTTATTGAGGATAGCGCCAGGTTTACTATGTTACTTGGAAAACCTTGGATTGAGAGAGATTAAGATAGAAAGAAGGAAGAAGAAAAGGTATTACAACAATAGAGACAAGAGATAAAATATTTCATGACCAGAAGGATCATGCAGTTGATTGAAGAGAAGGAGAAAAAATCGAAGTTATTTGACTCTAGAAGCCCAGATATCAAAACTACAAGAACATTAGAGGACTCATAGAAGATTGAATTATCTGTCTCAGATATAGAAGAATTACTACCCCTGAGTCTTAGGAAAGAATCTCAGCAGCATGAAGTGACTATGTCCAAGGAAAATACGAATCAGAATGAGAAAAGAACCACCAAGATGAAGCTCACAGGGAAGAAGGCTAGAAAGTTGAGTAAGAGGAAGGCTAAGATTGAAAGGTTACAGTAGGTTCCCGAGGGTACCTCACAGAAGGAAAAATTGCAGAATTTGAACTTCGTAGAGATATCGGAACAATGACATAGGCCACTTCGTTGTGGTGAAGCAATATAGCCATTAGAGGCTAATATACCCGTTCGAATGTTGCTCCAAACGGATCAAAAAGCATTGATGGATCATCACTAGACCATCATACCATGCCATAATAGACAGAACACAAATTAATGAGGCTCATACCCATTGCAAAGAAAATCGTTGCCAAGATTGCCTATTTATCTTGTCACACCATGACCGAAGAACACCTTTTCCAACTGAGAATTTGAATCCCATAGACTAGAAAGTGTGTACAGTGATCATCGTGCCCTTGTTGTTCATTCTGGAGTAGTGTCTGAGATCATTATGACCCTGATAATTTATCTCGAGCGTGTATGTCTGAAGAACTTAGTGTACTTGAAGAATCTACGAAGGAAGTACTTGTTGATCTCAGGACTGAGAAAATCATGTCGAAAAGAAGGATGTCTGCATGTGTACAAGCATCATCAATAGGAGGAGTCCAAGATTCCCCATCGACTACTCGTAGAGCAGGAACTTCCAGAACTGCGACAGAGACAAGAACGAATCACAGAGACAACATTGCAAACGCCATGCTGATTATGAGCATTCTACCCACCTACCTACCCCCTCTAAGTAGCACCATCAACCGAGACAACGTGCCCAGAGATTTTTACTATGCTTTGGTCATGGTGTACCTCCTGAAAGGGATACATGCAAATCGAGTCACCCAGGATAAGCTCGTAGAATTTAAGTTCAGTGACTTCAACCTTAGCGACATTAAGTCTTACAGCATGCTTTCCCCGCACAAGTATTTGACCAGGACTAAAGGAAAAAATTGGAAGATTATCCCGCATCCATGGACCTAGAACCTCGTGCAGTCTATGCTACTCAATGTGATGAAGATCCCGCACTTCAGAGGACATTGGGAGGTGAATTCATGGGTAAAGTTACTACTGTCATGCTATAACGAAGGTTACTTATGGTTGAACTGTCGCATCACTATGGATCTGAACTTGATCAATCGGATCAAAGGGTTGAGCATGCAGGGCCATGACCCACAAGATTTTTACCCTGGAAAGACCTTAGATCGAGCATTAGCACAGAGAATCAAAGAGACTTATGGAGATGTTGAGAAGGGCACGTGAGGTTATAAGGTAACCTCTATCCAGATCAGCACAGTGTGCCTCGCATGTCAGCTGATCGCAGGCAAGATAGTTCGCAAGAAATGGCCCACCAAGTGACTGGATTCGTAGTTGACTTCGCAAGAAATTGCATGGAGGGACTACAGATGAATTGGGCGTAGTACCTTGTAAACTAGCTAGATCTTGATTGCAGAGAAGTGCAAGACCAAGGGCATGAGTTCCATTTTAACTAGCTTCTCATCCTAATAACATTCATTGCATGGGAAATGTCGGAAGGTGCGACCTTCCTCGACATCGAGCCCTTCGAACCTCTGGCTGTGAATTTTTGTACACTATGGCACTCTAATGATATGAACAAGAAGTGGTAGTCCAATGTCGTCTTCCATACATACTACAACAAGCTGAAACATGACATCCATTCTGAGCCCCAGATGACCCCGAATACCCTCCAGAGTTTTTGGCCTTTAATGAAGTTCAGCACAGACCGCCACCTCATTTATATAAAAATGCGTGCTGATGAGCACAAGCAGCAGTTGCAGTCATATTACAAGCTAACAGAGGAATACTTAGAAGAAATCACTAAGGAATGGTCAGCGGACCATTTTATTCCATCCAACCTGTGGAGTTTTCCGATGTAGATAGTCCAGAAGCTATGCAGGATACACCAGGACCAAGAAAGATGAAGAAGCCTAAAGAGGTTCATGATGTAGACAACACATCTGTGAGGACTGCATCCATTTCACCAGATGAAGGGGGTGATGGTGAAGAGATCGAAGGTGCATAAATTGAACAATGGAAAGTTGAAGTACCACTGCCTAGGGATGAAGAGGACTAACCAAAGAAAAGGAAGGTTTCACCTCCGAAATCTTCCTCCCGGTAGAAACCTAGAACCCCTGTAACCAAGATGTGGACTACCCTCATATTAGATGATTTTAATTTCATCATCACAGTTGTGAATGATGCTTCACATGAGGTATTAGCGAAGCAAGAGCATATGTATAATCGCATCGAGATTGAACTCCAAAGAGTGCAACAGGCACTTCAGTCTAGCCGTGCAGTCTCCAGTACTCCTCTGACAACAGGAACAATAGAACCAAAAGATGAGCCATTCCAATTGCACCAGATCATTGATAAAGTTGAAGCTTGCCTTCAACAAGCTCAGGAAGAGACAGTGCAAGCCATCCAGGCTTTGACATAGGTACAGAGAGTACTTGTCGAGCAACGCAGTGCTATCGAATGAGAAAAAGTTTCTCTTCAAGAACAATGGGACAACAAGAAAGAAACGCTACAATAGAGAAAGGAGCATTTGATCACAGGGCAACTAGAATTAAAGGAACTAGTCATCAGAGCACTTCGCTCTGTGACTGTCATAGAAGTGAAAGATGAAGAACAAATTCTGTAGTAGGTGGCACAGCTCGAAGAAGTGATCCAGCAGCTTCAACAGTGCATCGTAGACCTGGAACTTCATACTGTGTTTGAGACCCCTCAAGAAATTAGAGACCTAAGAGAGGCAACTTCTCGCAACACAGGTGGCAGAATGAAATCCCTTGCCTTGGAGTGCAAGGAGCTAAGATCTAGGATCTCTCAGATGTATGAAAACCTCACAGAGAATCTAAAGTTAAAAGCATTGGAGTCGCAGCTCCAAGAAGCAAAGAATTATGCAGATACATTACAGACATAACTAAAGGCCTTGTCACCAATCAAGAGAATGAAGAGGTTTCCAGAGAAATGCATGGCCCAACAATAGATCCACACAATCTAGACCAAAGTGATGGAAGTCTCTCAATGACTTCAACTAGTGCAATAGAAGGCATGCCAACTATTCACTAAAGTTTAATTCCAAGGAATATAACTTGAACAAGTTGTGAGTGCAACAGAACAACGCCTAGAAGGACCAATCAACGATGCACTCATTCAAGAGTTCACTGACCAAGAAGCATTATCATTGCAGCAGGTCGAAGCATCTCGAGCCAAGCTCAAGGCACTCGAGGTGAAATTTCTCAGACCAGAGTGACTCGGGACGAGTCATAGGTGAGTGTTGGGGGCCTATTGGCCCTTGACCAAGTTTTGAAGTTACTTGGTCATATTTGACCATTTTTGGGACTTCAACAACCTGTCGAAGATGGAGCGCTAGATGAAGAATAGATCAAGGGATCTTCACCCACTTTCAGGTCCCTTTCTGGGTTTTGGGAATATGTAATGGGAAAGGGATGTTGGCCCGTGGATTTACCCACGCTGAGGCCCATTTTGTATGTATAAATAGACATAAAGGCATCTAGTAGAAGTGAGAGGGGATTGTATTGTATCTATATGATATAGGCTAAGTGCCAAGAATGGATCTGTGTGATTTAGATATTTGTGCATTCTGTATAGACTTGCAGAGCTTAGTGCAAGTCCCTGTGTGAATATATAGAAGGCTTTGTGTTGAAAGGAAAGGAATAAGGATCTAGTGGGCTGTGCAGATCTTTTGTCTTGTGCGAAGTAAGGGTTTCCACGACTTTATGCTTGTAACTGATTGGTCGACGATAATATAGAATAAGAGTTGGTGGAAGTATCCCTAGGCTAGGGGTGAACCACATAAATCTATGTGTTATGCTTTCTACCTTGACTTGTTATGATTATCTTTGCTTTTTCTAAGTGCTTTGATATATTTAGATAGGATATATTTATGCTTTGTGCTTATTAGATAGGCATACATAGTAGATATGATGTGTATGAAGATACTTAGGGCTGAACTATTGGGTTTGACCTGTTTATTGTTGCTAAGTTCTAAGTTACCTTAGATCTAAGTGACTACTGTGATGCTCTATGCTATCTGTGAAGTATAATAAGGACTGAATATTGATGGATAATTGATGCTAAGTTCTCTATAAGAGATATAATCACAGACCTGTGTCCCAGCTAAGGTTGCAAATATTTGAGTCCTGCAACCACCCCTGCCTCTACCTCAGGTGAGACTTCATCTACTTTGCAGGTGTTTCCAAAAGGGCCAGTAGTTAGGGCTTTGTTGGTGCACTCTTCTAGTGTTGAACGTTGGGTCTGCCCCTATGCCAACAAATTATTTCTGACTTTATCTCATGAATGGATGTTGTAACAACTAAGAGCCTCTGAATATGTTGTTAAGTTATCTGATTCAATAATTTTATAGTTCTTGTCTCTAATGATGGAAAGTAAATCATTGTGTTAATGTGTGATTAATGATTAGAGCTAAGGAAACTATTTTTTCTTTACATCGTTTATTGCATGTATGTTTTTATTTCAATAAATTTATATCAATCGATAATTGTAATACCAAAAAGTTGATGTATTAGTACTAGGCTTGTCATAGGTGGGAGAATCATTGTCTACATGCTTGAGCATGAGGGATATCCCAAGATCAACCTTCTTCAATAGTTAATCATTCCCCCTTTATTATCCAGCTGGTTTATACCAACATTTATCATGTATCAGACCCACCTATAAGAGAAAATACAAAAAGAGAACATTCAAAATGAAGGAGGATTTTTCATGAGAAGATATCATGTAAATCACTACATAAATCCCATCGATCAATTGGTCGGATTGCAAGATTTGGAGAAACATTCCACTATCAAATGGTGCAGAGTCTAATTGGGCCTCGGTGGAGGGTTTGGGTCCTGTTGTTGATTTAAATGGATTTAGTACCACTTAACATAATTGGCGCTAGAAGGAGGAAGAAGAATGAATGGATGACAATATTTTTTATATAATATTTCACACAACATGTAGATTCGAACTAACCCACATGCATGCCTAGTCATTCTCAAGACAACCCACACACATTGAGTACTCTTGAAATGAGTAACTCACCCTAGCAAGAGGAAGAACATATATTCCATGAAATACCTTATGCTCTTCCCCATGAGGAGTTGAACCATTTCAGAAGAATCACAAGATATTACGCCCAACAAATCAGAGAACTACCCTTAGCTCTGTTACTTCCTTAAAGAAAGCACGTAAGAAGACTAGTGGTCGACACCCCCGACCAGGTTTTTGTTCACACAGTAGAAGAACTGATATATTTATCCCTCACCAAAATTGAACATCCTCTTAATCTTATCCCTGAAACACCAGCTGGTAACTGCTTCGAGCCCGACGATTTTTCCAATGAAGAAGGGTTTAACTCATAACGCTTAGTTTCAGAGTCGGACGACATGGAAGATAACAATGATCACGATGACAAAATGGGAAACCCACCTCATAATAATCAACCTTGGTTGGCCAGAGATGCTCTGTACATCCTCGGGTGAGTACATAACCTTCCCTGACATCCAGAAAAGTTACTCCCTAAATTTGACCCTAAAACCCCAGGATTTCCTAAAGACCATATCAAAAAATTCATACTAGCTATCATATTGATGAATGTCCAACATGAAGACATAGTATGAAGGATTTTTCCCTATACTTTTGAGAATTCAGCCTCCATGTGGTATTTTAACTAAACTGTAGGGTCCATAACTAGTTGGACGAAGTTTCAAAAGGATTTTCTAGATAAATTTGCAGAAGAAACTACTACATGAGATTTGATGGTTGACTTGTTCACCGCCACCATGAGTTCAAAGGAAAATGTTAAATACTTTAATCAACGGTTCACCACTATCCTAAATAAATTTCAACCTGAAGCTAAACCCACTAAGGAGTTTCAAATCGAAGTATACATTAATTCTCTCCCAGCTTCCATTTCCATGTTTGTGAAGAGGGTTGCCAAAACAACCCTAGCTGAAAATTTTGAGGAAGATAAAACAACAGAATTCCAAATGAAGGGATGTAAAGAAGTTCAAGTCTCATTATTTAAAAAGGAAGTTAAACCTCCTCCCAGGAGGGGACTCCTGTTGACCAGACCCCCAGGGAAACAAACAGAACAAGTTCAAGAAAAGGGTAGTGGAGACATAGAAGACCTACAATGCATGGTAAAGAAGTTTTCAAACGAAATCATAGACATAAAAGGAAGTGTAGGGGAAGGAAACCAAGGCCATAGGCCCTATAAAACCTTTTTTAAAATAAATCCATCGTTCAAAGCAATTGAACCTCCCCCAACCAACTTAAACATCTATCTGGGAAATGTAGCATCCGACTCTTTCTGTACCTATCATCAAGAGAGACATTTTGAAAGAGAATTCCCACAATGGGTACATGCCATGAATTTGATGGTCAAACGGTTTCTATATGAGGTTTCCCTTACCAAACAATCAAGCAGCTCAGTTATGAACATTGTTGATCAGGAAGAATTTGTTCCATGAGAAGAAACAACCATGCCAATATGGGACCCTGACCTACCAATGCCTTACAATGACCTATTTAAGGTTCAAGAACCACCCACAAAGGTCTTGTTTGTGCAAACATGAAGTAGGGGTCAACATGTCTCAAACACCACTACCCAAACTTCAGGAGGAAATCCAATGTCTGATCACCCTAAAGCACCTTTTGTCTTCTGAAGAAATCCTATAAACATCCATACCCGAGAATCACCTAAGATAGACTACAACATAGTAGAAGTTTTGAAAAAATTTAAGGAAAATATATTGATCATGGAAGTAGAATCCCTCAGCAAAAGGACTTTTTGTTACAAGCATTGAAGTCAGTATAAAATTCTACAACAATAATTGACCAAGGAGAGAAACTGTCTATCTCATATCTAAGAAATAAACCAACTGTGAATGCTTTCTCCGAAGATAAGAAGGGAAAGCCTTTTGTCCCACCATTCCTCTTGACATTTGAAGTCTTCAACAAAACTCCACAATTGGTTGGTTGGCTCAGGGGCATCCTCTAATGTTATTCCATTTTCCATATGCAAGAAATTAAACACAGTCCCTCCCAAAAGTGATAAGCATGTGATAAAACTAGTGTAACATCCTTGACCACCCATGTTAGGCCCTGGTACTCAGAAAAACACTTTCATTCTATGGTAAACATATTGTAACATACACAGTATCCAACTGAGCTATGCCACATAAATTTTTTGAACTGCATGCGATTAAAACATATACACACAAAACTCTTGCAAAACTTTATATATAAAATGTAAACAGACAAATACATAGTGTAAATGCATAGATTCATACTAAAATAACAGTAAATGTATACATGCAACATATACAGGAAATACCCATAAATATACAAACAATTATAACCACACATAGGATAAACCCATAAAAATAAACATGTAAATAATAATGCAACATGTAAATTTATCACACAATTGACACTCATCTTGGTTAGAATATCACCAACTACGTGCAGAACTTCCACAAACCTCCCAGCCTTAGACCACGCTACTCATCACTCTCAGCAGTGGGTCACCCCCGAGATGGGACTAAACTCCACCCGGGTAAAGGGATTCCTAACCAGGATGACTATCTCAAACAATAGGAAAGACTTTGTCACAAGTGCCAACTCAAACTAACAACCTATAGTCCCTCATTCCCCACATGCCTGTCCCACCCCAGTAAATGTTCCCCTTCTCTGCTCAACAGTCCTTCGGCTACCCCACTTTCTTTCTGGGCTTCAGCAATATGCCCGATAGGAAGTCTCAAAGCCCTGTAGTTGTAGTTTAGCACCTTCAGAAAATAAATTCCCAACAATTCTCTCACCCAGAAAGATTTCTCAAGGGCCTGACAACCCACCTCTTCAATATCTCATGGGCCTAACAACCCACTTCTTCAATCCATCTCCCAAGCTAACCAACTACACAAACACGTATGGGTATGGATACAGGTTTAGGTACAATGACATGAAGGTACCGAGGATATCTCAATGAGTGTTTGAATGATGATGGAGTGATTGAATGAATGATGGAAGGAATTATGGAAGCTGAGCCAAAATGAACTAAGTCCAAACTATATGTATGCATGTCCCCAACTTGACACTTGTCATGTTGGGAGCTACTTTGGGCCACTTGTCCCCAACATTAGAAATCAAGATAAAATAATTATCCATACTTTATGATTTAAGAAATATTAATATAATATTTTATTTTAGCTTAAGCTCCCTAGCTTATCCCTTTTTCTTAACCTTTAGCCCCCGCTTTCCCTAACTAGTGGAGTTTAGTCCCCCATACTCTTTTATCGTGGTCAGTCTGCGCGCAGCGATGCATTTTATATTAATGATGAGGCATATAAAAAAATAGGTGCATTGGCCTTTAGCATCTAGTATCTCTGGCCTAATACAAACATAATCCTCCTATATTATAATAATTGGCTCACCAGCCTATAAAACACAGCATATACATAAAGGCTCCCTGTCCTCAAAATCATGCTCACTTGAGTTGATGTGTGTGGTATCCTGGAATGTGCACACTTCATCATTTTACTGTGCAATACATGCGCGCACTATGCCATGAAAGGTGCATACAAAAATGATATCAAACAACTCACCAAATTAAGTACATTTTCATTTACATTACAATTGGGTTCGGCCTAGGGATATTACAATCCCTTCACCTTATTTATGCACTGTCCTCGGTGCATTATGTACACATACACAACAAAATTTTCAAAACTCCTCAAAAATATGTGGGTATTCTTCCTACATTGCATCCTCATGCTCCCAAGTAGCGTCCTTAGGATCGTACCAGGTCCATTGGACCTTTACAATCCCTATGGATCAATTTCGTAGTTGTTTGATTTTCCGATCAACAATGCATACAAGATGCACTTGGAAAGTGCCTTCTTGCTCCACCTGAATCACATTCCAATCAATAACATGATTAGCATCAGGTATATATTTCTTGAGCAATGATACATGGAATACATTATGAATAGACATAGATGCAAGCAATGCAATCATATAATCCACTAGACAAATCCTCTCTAGGATTTCAAATGGTCCACAATAGCGAGCTGCCAACTTTGAACAATTTTCCAACTTTGGGGAACTTCTTTTGGATTTCACTTTCAAGAATACATGGTCCCAAACTTTAAATTCCTTGTGATTTTTTCCCCTATTAGCATAACTTTTCTGCATGTCTTGGGCAGCCTTTAAATTTTGTTTTATTTTCAACATTTTTTCCTCCATTTCCATGAGTACATTTGGCCCAACCACTACTCTATATGTTGGGTTATCCCATCTTATCGGTTTGTTGCACTTTCTTTCATAAAGTGCTTCAAATGGGCTCATCTTCAGAGATGTTTGGTACCCATTGTTATAAGAAAACTCTACCAAGTGTAGGTAGTCTTCCCATTTTTATGGTTTACCCATCATATACATCCTCAACATATCCTCAATCACTTGATTCACCCTCTCTATTTTTCCATCTGATTCTGAATGATAGGTTGTACTAAAATTCAAATTTGTTCCAAATCCATTAAATAATCTCTTCCAAAAAATTGAGGTAAATTTTGGATCTCTGTTAAACACAATGGTCTTGGGTATTTCATGTAATTGAGCAATTTCTCTCATATGAATATTGACAATGTTGGCTGCCTTGTGAGTGAGCTTAATTGGAATAAAATGGGCAGCCTTAGTAAGCTTATCCACCACTACCATGATAGAATCATGTTGCTTGTTTGTTCTGGGAAGTTTGGTGATGAAATCCATTGTTACAACTTCCCATTTCCACTCAGGAATGGGTAATGGTTGTAGCAAACCAGTTGGATGTCTATGCTCATCCTTTACCTTTTGACATTTCAAACATTTGGCAATAAAATCTGAAACTTCTTTCTTCATGCTTGGCCAATAATATTGGCTTTTGACAACTGCAATAGTTTTTTGATAACCTGGGTGCCCAACATAAGGTACATTATGCATTTCTCCCAATATCATATTTTTCAATTCATGGGAATTTTGTACATAAATTATGTCCCTATACATGAGAATTTCATCATTATCTAGCTTGTATTCTTCAACTTTCTGCTGCAAATTACCTTGTTGTAATTTTGCCACTAATTCCTTGTATTGCAAATCTAATTTTGTAGCCTCTATAATTCTGTCTTTCAAATCTGATTGGTACATGCTAATGGTTGTAGCATGAAATTCAAGCGCTCTTCTGCTGAGTGCATCAACCACTTTGTTCTCTTTCCCCTTGATATGTTTTATATCAAAGTCATATTCACTTAGAAATTATAACCATCTACTTTGCATAGCATTTAGAGTTGTTTGATCAAATAAATATTTCAGACCATTATAGTCTATCCTCAACTCAAACCTTTTCCCCATGAGGTAGTGTCTCCATTTCCTCAAGGCATGCACTATGGTTTCCAACTCCAAATCATGAGTGTCATAGTGTCTTTCATGCTCCTTCAACTTCCTTGATTCATAACATATAACAAACCCATTTTGACTAAGGACTCCACCAAGTCCTTCTTTACATGCATCTATGCACACAATGAATTCTTCATTTGGTTCAACAATCCTTAGTATTGGAACATTTGTTAATAATTTTTTCAAGTGTTGGAAACTCCTTTCACAATCCAATGTCCACTGAAACTTCACACCCTTCTTTTGCAAGGAAGTGATTGGGTGTGCAATCCTTGATAATCCTTCAATAAATATCCTATAGTAGCCTGCAAGGCCCATGAATGATCTGAACTCTGTCACATTCTTTAGTGCTAACCATTCTCTAATGGCTTTTATCTTCTAAGGATCCACTGCTATCCCATCCTATGAAATGATATGTACCAAATAATGAATTTGCTTCTGATAAAATGAGCACTTGTTCAATTTGGCATACAACTAATGCTCCCTTAATACTTGCAACACCATCCTCAAGTGATTCTCATGCTCTTCTTCTGACTTTGAATATACAAGGATGTCATCCAAAAATACAATGACAAACTTGTCTAAATATTCTCGGAAAACACCATTCATTAAGAACATGAAAACAACTAGTGCATTTGACAACCCAAATGGCACCACTGTGAACTCATAATTACCATACCTTGTCCTAAAGGCGGTCTTGTTGATATCTTCCTCTTTAATCCTTACCTGATGGTATCTTGACTTGAGATCTATCTTTCAAAATATCTTTTCATCCTTCAATTGATCAAAGATATCATCAATCCTTGGCATAGGATACTTGTTCTTTACAGTCACTTTATTCAATTGTCTTAAATCAATGCATAATATTAATGCCCCATGTTTCTTCTTCATGAACAAGACTAGGGCACCCCAAGGTGACACAGTTGGGAGTATATACCCCTTCTTCATAATTTATTCAAGTTGCATTTGCAACTCCTTCAATTTTGGTGTACTCATCCTGTATGGATTCTTTAACACTGGAGCTGCTCCAGGCATTAAATTTATAGAGAAATCATTGTCTCTCTTTGGGGGTAGTCCTATATCCTTGAACACATCTTCAAAATCTTCCATGAATGCATGATCCTCCAAATTTGTCACCTTATCTTTAGGTGTCTCTTCCATATGAGATGCACATATTTGACACCCTTTTTTGTAACATTTATTCAGTTGCAATGCTGAAATTTATCTAATGGTTACTGCCCTGGGAATTCCCTGCACTTCCCTTAGGTTTCCTTCCTCATCCAAGCAAGTAAATGCCTTGTTATGAAAGTCTAGGATAGCATGATTCTAGTCCAACCAATCCATCCTAATTATACATTCATAGGAACCTAAATGCAAGATGTTCAAATCTGCCTTGGTGTTCAGTCCATTCATGTCCATAAAACATGACTTAACCATCTCATTAACTTTTATTTTGGCTCTGGTAGCTAGCTGCACCAACCAATATTTTCCATGCTTGCTTTTTGTAAAATGCAAACTTTCCACCATATTAGGATCTATATAACTATGATTAGCTACCAAATCAATTAAACTAGCAATGGTTTGGTTGTTGATCATACCTTCCACTTCAATCATATGTGATTGATACTCTACTTTCTTGTTGTCCAGGGATGCATAGATCCATGTCCTCCACTATTTCAACTTTCTGTACATTGTGAACAATTCTCACTTTTTGATCTTTGGGAGGACAATATCTGAACATATGATCTCCTTTAAAACTTCAACATTGAATAGGTGGTCGCCTTGGCCTTTGACCCCCTGTCTCAATCGTTCTGGGTTCTCTATAAGTTGGTTGTCCCTGAGGGTTATTTCTGAAGAATGGTGGCTTAGATCTCTTCTTCCTCTGATCCACCTTGAATTTATTTTTGTCTTCCCAAGATTTTTGAAAAGTTGGCCTTGATTTTTTCTAATCATGTAAGCATTTAGCTCGCCTTATGGTCTCCTCCAATTTCTTGGGATCATCATATTGTATTTTTTCACTGATGAATGATGGCAATCCACACAAATACCTTTGAATCTTAATTGTCTCATCCTTGATGAAAGAGACATACTTCAGTAGTTCTTTCATATTCATCTATTGGCATACTCTCAATCTTGAGTTCAAAGAACTCTTTCATTTTCTTGTCATAGTATCTCTTAGTCAAGTATTTCTTCTCGAAATACTTATTGAATTCCCTCCAAGTAACATTTTTCTCTTTAATGTGTTGCACCTACCTAAGTTGATCCCACCACATGGATTCCTTTCCCTTGAGTTAATAGATGGAAATTCTACCTTATGCATGAGAAGAATAATTATGCAATTGAAAATATTTTCTCATTCCCAGTAGCCATGTCTCTACATATTCAACCTTTTTTTTCTCACCATCAAATGTAGGAGGTTTGTATTTTTTCATTTCTCCTCGTAGCTCATCCACCCCAGACCTATTATTCTTCTTGGAAGGGGATGGACTTGAGATTTCATGTGCTCTCTTATTGGAATGCCCCGGGGGGTGATGGTGATGTCTCCTAACACTTCTTTCTCTTATTTCCGCATCAGGAGACCTGTGACTTCCTGATTTGCTTGACCCACTCTCCTTATCCAATTTCCTTTCAATTATGTTCAAAATTTGCATTAACTTCATGTTGAAATCCTCTTCTTGCTCCTTGGCTCTCATAAGCCTCTCATTATCAACTTTATGGATTTGGAAATCCTTCTGTAAATTTTTAATGGTCTCTACCATATTCATGTTTTCATCCCTTCCTTCTCCATGTCCATTGGATTTTGTTCCTTCAATGCCCAAATGGAAATCCATCCCTCTGATCTCATATTCCTGGTTGTAAGTCCCTTGTGCCTATTCCATTACTTTATACTCAGTGTTGATCCATGAACTGATCTAGTTTTTGTTAACTCTTTCCAACTCCTATTTCCATGCTCAATTCCGAGTCTTGAGCAAAAAGTTATGGTTATTTTAAAATTGCCCATTATTTTTTTTTTTGTTCACACTTTAACTGGGCGCAACTTTGTGCTGTAATTATGAATTTTTTAATATAATCCATTAGAATTTTCATAGGATCTCAAATGGGTTTCTTCATATACATATTTTGGACACTCTTTCCAAGTTTCACCTTTTTCTAGGTTTTGGGCTGCTAGTTACAACCTGCTGAAGTTCTAGGTCAATTCATGTTTTTGGTCTGAAATGCTACAAGTACCTTCTTTTCCATATTGAAATTTTTTAACATGCCCATAAATTTAATTCATATCCAAGACTTCCTTCTATGGTTCAATATATTTCCATTGACTTCTCCTGCGCCTCAATCGAATTTCAAAGCAAAAAGTTATGGCTCTTTGAAGTTAGTTGGGTCTTAAAATTTACCCTCCACTGTTTGTGATGTAACTTTCTCATAAAGCTCTGTTTGATGAACGATTTACACCATTAGAAAGATCTCTCCAAGCTCTTTTATTTGAGCTACAGAGACATAGTGTACCTTGGTACACTTTGTTCTCATGGTTTTTTAGTAGCTAAAAAGATTGTTAAGGGCCTCAAAAACGTGTTGCAAAAAGATGGTGTCCAAACAGTCTAAAATGTTGTGGAAATTTGTTGGTTTTCCGTTGTTGTTCACCCTCCAAACGACTTCATGCACAAAAATTTCAACCTATACACCCATATTTAGCATGCGCAGCAAAACCACAAGGTAAATCGTGCTCCGTGCACCTATAAGCACTACGTATCACTTCTCTGTCGTGCCAATAACTAGCGTGCACTACTTTTGTGTCGTGCACCAATATCCATCGCGCAAAATTTTGGTTCTTGCACTATTACCTGTTGCGTGCAATTTTTGTATCACTCTGGTATTTTGCGTGCATTTCACTCTACGCATTGCACCATCCCAAATTTTAGTATGCCCCCACCACACACCGATACTTTGCACACATCATTAACTAAACTATCGCACGACAACATATACCCACATTGTGTGCGCACCAACCAAACTCCTTTGTGCTCTACTGATACTACGCACACCACATGTTCCATTATTATTTGTGTGCACATTGCATGCACCTTATTATGCGTATGCACACCACACAATGATAAATTTAGCGTGTGCACCTGCACACCAACATTTTTTTGCGCGACGCCAAAATTTAGTGCACGCACCCACACACCAACATTTTTCCGTGCGGTGCCAAAATTTAGCGTGCGCACCAGCACGCCAATATTTTTCCGCGCGGTGTCAAAATTTAGTGCATGTAGACGCACACAAACATTGTTCTGTGCGGCGCCAAAATTTTATCGCGTGCGCCCACACGCCAATATTTTTTCATGCAGCGCCCAATTTTTACATATCACGAGATTTTTACTACGCATTATGCATTTTTAGTGCACCCACCTATGCACATTCATATTTATGCACATCAATTCCTCGTGAATTCCACTGTAGAAATTGGGGATTTTGCTTAAATTTTTCCCAATTTTTACTATAGGCATTTTGCAACTATGAAATTTAATCAATTTCACCCCGATAACACCAATTCAACCTATGTAACAACAAATCGCTATGGTTTGACATTTCTAGAACGAATTTTACCCAAACTCAATTCACGAATTGAGAATTTTAATTACTAATCTCGCTCCATCTGTCATGGCTTCACTGTAACTTCAAATTCGACCAATTCCAAGTCTAAATTTGCTAGAACAAATACTAAATCAACAATATCACACCACATGGCCAAATTTCTCAATTTTCCCATGAATTTAACAACAAAAATCAGGGCTTTTTCCCAGTTCCACACAATTGTTGTTACTTTTTACCATGGATTCTCTGCAACTCGAAATTTGGCCACTTCGAAATAAATCCTCTGTGAAAATTCGCTTCAACTCAACTTGCTCGGCCCATCCAGGCTCAGTGTTGAAAACTGAAGCTTTGATACCATGTTGTAACATCCTCGACCACTCATGTCAGGCCATGCTACCTAGAAAAACACTTTCATTCTCTGCTCAACATGCTATAACATACCCAGTATCCAACTGAGCTATGCCACATAAATTTTTCAAATTTCATGTGATTAAAACATATACACACAAAACTCTTGCGGAACTTTATATATAAAACGTAAATAGACAAATACGTACTCTGAATTCACATATTCATATTGAAATAATAGTAAACCTATACATGCAACATATACAGGAAATACCCACAAACATACAGACAGTTATAACCACACATAGAATAAACCCATAAAAATAAACACGTAAATAATAATGAAACATGTAAATTTATCACACAATTGACACTTATCTTCATAAGAATATCACCAACTGTGTGAAGACCTTCCACGAAGCTCCCATCCTTAGACCACACTACTCATCACTCTCAGTAGTGGGTCACCCCCGAACTGGGACTAAACTCCACCTAGGTAAAGGGATTCCTAACCAGGCTGACTATCTCAAACAACAGGAAAGACTTTGTCACAGGTTCAAACTCAAACTAACAACCTACAGTCACTCATTCCTCACATGCTTTTCCCACCCCAGGAAGTGTGCCCCTTCTCCGCTCAACAATCCTTCGGCTGCCCCACTTCCTTTATGGGCTTCAACAATAGGCCGTAGAAGAAGTCTCAAAGCCCTGTAGCTATAGTTTAGCACCTTCAGGAAATCAATTCCCAACAATTCTCTCACCTAGATAGATTTCTCATAGGCCTTACAACCTACTTCTTCAGTCTAGCTCCCAATCTAACCAACTACACAAATAGGTATGGGTATGGATACAGGTTCAGGTACAATGACATGAAGGTACCAAGGATATCTCAATGAGTGTATGAATGATTATGGAGTGATTGAATGAATGAAGGAAACAATGATGGAAGCTGGGCCAAAATGAACTAAGTCCAAACTATATGTATGCATGTCCCCAAATTGACACTTGTCATGTTGGGATCTACTTTGTCCCACTTGTCCCCAACATTAGAACTCAGGATAAAATAATTATCCATACTTTATGATTTAAGAAATATTAATATAATATTCCTTTTTGGATTAAGCTCCCTATATTAGCCCTTTTTCTTAACCTTTAGCCCCCTCTTTCCCTAACTAGTGGAGTTTGGTCCCCCATACTCTTTTATCGTGGTAAATCGCGCAACGATTTATTTTATATTAATGATGAGACATATGCAAAAATAGGCACACTGGCCTTTAGCATTTAGGCTCTCTAGCCTAATACAAACATAAGCCTCCTAGCTTATAATAACTGGCTCACCAGCCTATAAAACACAACATATACAAAAAGGCTCCCTGGCCTCAAAATCATGTGCAATTAAATTGATGAGCACGGTATCCTGGTATGTGCACACTTCATCATTTTACTATGCAGTACATGCATGCACTATGCCATGAAAGGTGCATACAAAAATGATATCCAAAAACTCACCACCTTAAGTACATTTTCATTTACATTACATATGGGTTCGGCCTAGGGATATTACAACTAGACAGAACCCAGGTTAAGGTTATGGGAGAGCTCAAAGTTTTCATGATCAGAATGGTGACTCACCCAAAATTTGTTCAAGTAATTGACATCATTATAGTAGATATCCCAGAAGCTTATGGATTGTTTCTTAGTCAAGATTGGTCTGAAAAGTTAAATGGATACTTTAGTACATACTAGGCTCACTTTTCATTGCCATTAAAGGGGCACATAAATATGATTAGGATTGATAGGGAACAATATCTAAAACATACTATCACCGACCTAGAAACCCTCAATGAACCTTCTTCGACTGATTTCCTTGTGCTAGGAAATTATTCTTGCGAGTCCGATTTCGAGAATTTCTCCCCCCTCTCATAGGATATCCCTCTTACTCAAAACTCTAAAATGACTTTTCAACAAAATTTTCCAACGACGAAGGTGGAAACCCTCTTCTGTCAAAAACCTGTGTTAAATATCACGGAACAGATAGGAGGAAAGGAGGAAAGTGATAGGCAAAAGGAAATGGATGGTTTTCTCTCACAAATTTGGACCTTATACTTTGATGGATCTAAATCACAAGAAGGGTCAGGACAGGTTGTATCCTCATTGATCCGAAAGGTAAACAAAATTTCATGTCCTGCAGACTAGAATTTGAGCGCACAAACAACACCATCGAATATGAAACTCTAGTACAAGGGATAAATAAATCCATAGACTTGAAAATTAAATAAATAAAGGTTTTTGGAGATTCTGAAATCATCATTAGACAAGTAAGGATCATTTTACATTGCAACTCTCCCCACCTGAGGAATTACCAGAAAGAAGTGCACAGACTAATAGAACATTTTGTAGCCTTCAACATTACAACGATCCCCACAGCAAAGAACACTCTTGTTGATTCTCTGGCCACTGTTGCGTCAAGGTTATCCCCTCTAGAAGACTATGAAGCCTCCTGGTTCACTGTGGAACTACTCTACAAACTGTTGGGGCCCAACAATATTTATAATTGGAAGGTCTTTGAAGGAGATGAATAGATCATAAACTTTTTAACCAATCAGGATAATTTTAAAGATATGGCTATTGACAATGAAGTATTTCAGGAGCAATCAGTGGAACATGACCCCCATGTAAAAAAACCTAAAACAGATTAATCGATTAACAAAACAAGGTCTCACACGATACTGAAAGGAGTAGCCAATTTAGAAAGCCTTTTTGACTTAAGGGAAAGATTCAAAGGATCAATGAACACAAAGACAAGAAGTTCATGTCCCATGTATGAAACTATTAATCTAGGAACCCCAGAGAACCCTAAGAATATAAATCTTGGCAAGACAATATCTAAAGAAGAAAGGAAGGCCTATCTCAAACGTTTAAGAGAATATCGAGATGTTTTTGCATGGTCCTACCGAGATCTGAAAACTTACAATACTCACATCATTCAACACACAATATCCTTAAAAACTAGAGTAAAACCCTTCCAACAAAATCTTCGGAAGTACCACCCATCCCTGGATCCCCTCATGTGTCAGGAGTTGAAGAAATTACTAGATGCTAAAATTATCTTCCAAGTTAGACACTCTACATGGGTAGAAAATTTGGCTCATGTGAGGAAAAAGTCTAGGGAGATCCGCCCGTGTGTATATTTCAGAAATGTCAACAAAGCATTAGAAAAGTAAAACTACCCAATCCCACCGATAGAGAAACTCTTGCAAACCGTGTTTGGTTCTAAGGTTTTTTCCTTGCTAGACGATTTTCAGGTTATAACCAAGTTCTAGTTTCAGAGGAAGACCAGTTGAAGACTACCTTCCGAACCAAGTGGGGAACCTTTGCTTATAAATGCATTCCCTTTGGTTTACTCAATGCAGGGACAACCTTCCAAAGGGCCATGGACTTAGCGTTTCGGGGACTAATCAATAAACGTGTAGTAGTTTATTTGGACGACATGGATGTGTATTCAAAGAACATATAAGATCAGATCCAACACTTAACCCAGTTTTTCGAGAGGTGTAGGAAATACGGTATATCGATAAACCCTAAGAAAACTATCTTTGGTGATGAGGAAGGTAAACTACTAGATCATATTATATCACAAGTAGGAATTCACATAGACCCAGAACGAATTAGGGCTATAGCTCAGCTCCCATTACCCCACAACAAAAAGGCTATGTAATCCTTCTTTGGGAAAATCAATTTTGTGAGAAATTTCACCCCCAATTTCACTGAAACTATCAAACCCCTAAAAAAATTGATCTGCAAAGATGATGAATTTAAGTGGGATGATGAACGAAAAATTTATTTCAACAATATTAAGGTTGCAATATCTCAAGATCCAATGTTGTGAAGACCCGACTTTAGCAAAGATTTCTTCCTCTATACTTTTGCCTCCGACCAATCATTATTTGAATTATTGACTCAGAAGGATGATGACAACAATGAGGCCCCGGTCTCATTTATGAACACTAATCTCCAAGGGGATGAACTAAATTACCTTGCTATAGTTAAGAAGGATTATGCAGTATACAAGGCAGTGAAACACTTCATATCTTACATCCTAAAAAACCATACCAAAGTCATTGTGCCTCACCCTGTAGTCTGATCCCTATTCACTCAACAGGAGATGGGGGAAAGAAGAGGAAACTGGATGGCAGTAGTCCAAGAATTTGATCTATATATAAAAACTTCTAAACTGGTTAAAGGACAAGGATTATGTAAACTGGCAGTTGAAGCCCTGGACCAAGTAAATGAAGACCCTGGATGGGAGAACGAATTGACATTATGGTGTGGTGAAGCATCATACATATCCCTAGGGAAAGAGTCTTGGTATGAGAAACTAACTTATCTCCTGCATCATCAGAATATCCTAGAAAACCTACACCCTAGGGAAAGGAGAGCTCTTAGGTTAAAATCAACACAATATCACCTCATAAATTTAGTACTCTTCCATGTTAATTATGATGGGGTACTTTTAAGATGTCTCGAACGTGAATATGTAGACAAGGTTCTAAAGGAGATCCATGATGGACCTGCAGGTGGACACTTCACAGGGAATACCACTGCTCCCAAAATACTCAGAGTAGACTATTATTGGCCTACTCTGTTTAGGGACACTCACACATACGCTAGGAACTACAAAACTTGTCAAATGAGTGCGGGGAGGGAAAACAGAGTAGTTTTTCCACTCCAACCTCTGGCCGTATCTAGGACAATCGAGCAATGGGGACTAGATATCATAGGAGAAATTACACCAAGTTCTTAAAAACAACATAGATACATACTTATTTCCACATACTATTTCATGAAATGGGCAGAGGCCACCCCTCTGACTCATGTAAACGAAAAGGTGGTGATCCAATTCATAGAACAATAGTTGATTACAAGGTTTAGTATGCCTTCCATCCTTGTTTTTGATAATTTTTCTTACTTCTCTTCCACCCTATTAATAGAGTTTTCTTTATACAAAGGAATCATAATTAGACACTTTGCAAACTACTATCCACAAGGGAAGGGAGTGGAAGAATCAACCAATAAGAACCTAGTGAGGATATTAAAGAAAATAGTTGCAGACAACCAGAGGAATTGGAACAGTTCACTTCATAGTGCCTTATGGGATGATAGAGTAACACCCAAGGAAGCTATATGTAATTCCCCATACTTTCTGGTATATGCACAAGAATCCATTCTCTCAAATGGGCTATATCTTCCATCTCTTCAGCTTTCTCAGGATTCTTAAGGACAACCCTCATCAGTTATGCAACAAAGGATTGATACCCTCCTCATGCTGGAAGAAGACAGGGAGAAAGAAAAATCAAATTTCATAGCTCATCAGCAGATAGTTAAAAGGTGATTTGATAAGCATAAGGCCAAAGAGAAGAATTTTGAAGTAGGAGAATTAGTCCTAAAATGGGACAGAACAAATGAGCCGAAGGGAAAACATTCGAAGTTTTAGAATCTATGGCTTGGACCTTTTCAAATAGACGAGAAAATTGGGGTAGGAACGTATCAGTTTCAAAATTTGATAGGGGAACCTGACGCCCTCCCGGTGAATGGCCAAGCCCTAAAACAACATTTCTGTTAAAAACAAATGTGTGTATTTCCATGATATTTTTTTTCTAGGTAGATCGATTGTGGAGTTATTCATTCTTTGTTTTTCTTCTTATAGTAATTTCTGTGCTTTTGAAGTTTGTGTTTAGCAAGGCATTGTTTTACCTTAGTTTGTGCAATATGATGAACTCTTTTCCTTAATTACGCTTACATATAACACAAGAAGCGTTGGGAGAATTGCAGTGGTTTGAAGGAGTTCTGTATCTGACCTGTGCAAATAAACAACCTTGGAAAAGTGATGAAGTGTCCATTTGGTGGTCTGGTAAAACCTGAAGGAAAAGGTAGAAAGATGGAAAGGACTACATGTACCTCGAGACAGAGCTAGAAAAAATTCAACTTAACCATCTCATTTTGCAAATAACAAACGTCCTCCTTTCCCACTCACTCAGGGACTTCTTCCGAAATAAAATCAATTATATCAAATGAGTGCAAAGTAGGAGAGGGTATGAAGCTAACTCAGTCAGGGCTATGGACGTTCGCTGGAAACGGAACAAGGTTTGTGATGTCGGGGAATGATGATAATTAAAAGGATTGGTGTCAGTGAATGATTTACTTGAATCTTGTAAAAGAGGGTGTGGGTCATGATTATAGGAAAAAAAGGTGGAATAAAGGTTGAAACCCCACAGACAGGCTCAAAAGTACCAACTGAGGAATTTCAAACGCAAGGATAGAAGAGGCTCTGATAAAAACTAGTTAAATTATTAACCATCTTTTTTCATCAGCTGAGCCTGAAGTAGGAACAAAGATTTTTCTTTCGCCCAATAAGTCACCATTTGTTGATAACTCAACACGCCCTAAAAACCCTTATCAGTTTTTTTTCACTTTTTTGGGTACCACTTGGATTTTTGCACTGTTTGACTCGAATTCAGGTGGGGAAATGTTTTGTCTTTGTTTATTTTCATGAATCTCATCAATTATTAGAGTTTTTTTGTTTATGGAACCCCATGACTAAAATACCTTAACACCTGAATTGAGAATCGACAACCAAACACTGCACCTAATGTGCTCAGATTCGGTATCAGAAAGAATTCAAGGAAGTAAACAAACCACTCAGAAAACAACAATCGTCAAGTGTCGAATTCATCGGCATCGGAAGAAGGAAGTTTTTGTTTTCATAAGTTTGTCACACAAAGGCTCGAGAGGTAGCAGATCCCCTTCGGAAATAGTAAAATATGAGGAGGACGAACTTTAACAAAGAACGAAAAGAAATATCTAATAGTCGATGCCCGACGCACTTTATCGGGATCGGGGAAAACCCAAAAGGATTACCACCAACATTTTGACCATGATAAATTTATCCCCAATCTTCGATCCCCAATATGTTTTTGGCATCGGGACTTTTTCGAGGGAGCCAATATGAGAGCACTTGGGTAGGTTTATCGCCAATCGCCAATCCTTGACACTTTTCGGCATTGACAAGCTAGGATTTGGTTTTAGAATGAATAACTTAAGGAAAGTCCTGAATCCGACTAATATGAGTGAATTAAGTCACTAGTCTCTAATGCCACATGTCTTTACCAGGTAAGAGGGTCATACAGTCTAGTTTTATCTTGAGTCATTCTTGGTTCCCAAGGTGTGAGTCACACCTCCAAGTCATTTTTTCTGCGTCAGCACTATACGGTAAGACCGATCGGTGTCAGAGATTTTGTAGGAGAATATCAATGCAAATGTTTGTATAAAAATATTGATCCCCGATCCACCCATTGAAAAATCTACACGATGGGACAATTTTAGCATTAGATATGATCAGATTTTGGACATTTAAGGAGCTAATCAATACTCGATCCCACATTAGTTTCTACCTCATGCACCAATTAAAACAACATTTTCGAAATCATCGATAGACCACATCACCACCCGTTCCTCCGTCGTCAACCCATGATGAATTCAAGTTTTAAGTCCTCTAAAGATTCGGCGACAGATTTATTGAAATTTCACTCATGACCTGAATTGAATGGCTGATGCGATGCAGTAATATTTTCCCTATTTAAATCTCTTGAACCGTTGTGAACAAATTCATTCTGCACGTAAGAGAATTTTGGAGCGTCCTAAGGAGAAAAAAAAAGAAAATCAAAGACTATACTGACCCCCGTGATTATCATAATCAAGTTTAACATGATTCAGAGGTATGTATCCAATTCTGTCAATTCGTTGGTTATAATTTATATGTGTTCATATAGTTTTTTACACAGTCTCTAAACTCCGCTCAAGTTGTAGGAACAATTTCATCAAGAAATACAACCACCAGATGCTCGCCAAGAGAACCAAAGATAAAAGAACTGGATATAGGTGAAGGTTCTTCTCCAGGGACCACAAGGCAATTGGAGTACATCCCTAGGCCGAAGCTTGTCATCAAGACAACAACAAAGAAATTTTTCATCCAACCTTCAGCCTTTAGAGACATAGAGGCAAGCACCGGATCCAAGGTAGCGCTGCCACAATGGGGGAATCTCTTCAACAGGATTAGCAGAGAGGAATACCCGAAGTATATCCCACACAAAGACCCGAACGTAAGGGCGCTCGGTGACTAAGTGTTTGCCAACATCTGACGATCATATTTACACATGGTGGCGAGAAGAACCCCCATTTTTCCCTGCATAGAGGTTCTGAAGTGGCTCATTGACAACATGGATGGGAGAAAATGTTTGATTAACAATGAGAATGGTTAGTGTGTTGGATTTTTCCTCCCAATAGAGGTCCAGAAATACTACAAGCTCAGGGACCCGGAGGAGCGGCTCAACACAGACTTCGTGGTGAATTTCTATGAACTCCATGACAACAACCTGTTGGAAAATGTTTAACAGGAAGCATATGCTTGTCATTGATGGCAACTATAGCACTGATGATTGCTTGAGTATAGTAGTGATGATCAACAGGAAAATAGAAGATAAGTCCAGGAAGATCGAATGATCGAAGGCAACGCAACATTGATAAAATGATCGAAGGCCCGATAAGCATTTCGAGCGTTGAAAAGGAGGACAAATCACAGACGTTAGATCCAAGAACAGGACCCGACCATCGCTGGATCAAGGAGAACCTGCACACCTTTTAAAGTATAACAAAGATAAGCGGGCGTAATCAAGATATGCGAAATCGCGACTTAATCTGAGCCATCAAATCGAGGTTGAATCTAGACCATTGATCCCAGTCCATGTCAGAGTTTCAAGGATCGCGAGTTAAACATGTCAAAGACTATTAACATCAGGAATCCTGAAATCGCGATATCCGATATTACAATTTAATCGCAACCATCAGATCAATATAAGATCCAGATCGTCGATCCGACTCACGTCACCAAACCACGTCAGCTAGGAACATGTGGCATGTAACACACCCACTATCATAATTTTTAAAAATTTTGGGTTAATCTCCCATACAGGAGAAATCTCCACAAACCCGTATTAGCGAAATGCCAATCCCTGACCCTATACCAGGATTCGGGGTTCCTTCTATCGGGGTTTTGACACCCACGATATCTTGACAACTACAAACACCGATCTCTGATTCACCCCTTGGTTGTCTCAACCCTATGTGGCTAAGCCTTTGATCCATACGACCGGTTTCTGTATGACCATACGACAGCTTCTCGTCGGGGTTTCAGAGTTTGCGGTGCCGAAGTGCCCATGTACCCGGAACTCCCGATTCTCCGATGTGTTCCTAGCGTATTGGATTTCCGGGCTAAGTCCTGGTCAATACAACCACAATGTTCACAAGACCACAGTCTTAATTCCTGTCGGGGTTTGGCGCCTTTCAATGCTATGGCGCACAAGTCCCCTAGACTCTCGACGCGTCTTTACGCTAGCTAGCCCCCTTGCTTATACCATGGTCCATGTGACCACTTACCATATGCCTGTCGCCGTATAACCTTCCATCAGGGTTTCGGGGTTTATGATGTCGCGAGGCACAGGCCTTCGCAAATTTCGATCCTCCGATCCCTGATGCCACTTGGCGTTGACTCACGGCCAAGCTTGACCTTCTGACACCTGTCCCTTGTTCTGGCACCTATGGCCCACACTCCCTATGATGGCATGGAGTGACACCCATCCTCCACTGGAGGGCTATGACTATGGGACCGTCGTGCTTCGAGATTTCGCGACTCCTCCTGTCGTGAGTTTCTTGTCTCCGAGAATCTCAAAATGTCGAACCCCGATCTCTTCAGGATCCTTGGACACGCGTCCCTCAGGTTAACGGTTATGATCACGTCGGGAAATCGTGGATCGTGATTCCTGCATGCAAGAGTTCTTGCCTTTGGAAAACCCGATGCTCCAAATGCCGACTCGCCCAGATCTCATGCCACGCGTCCTACCAAGATCAACAGTTGAGATCCCTTTCTCGAGGTTTCGTGACTTATCCTGTCCCATGTCTCTTGTCCTCGGGAATCCCGATTTTCCGATGTGTCAAATGCCGATGGAGCTCGATCTCTAACACCTGTCCCGCCGATGGACGGCCCAGATCTTATCGTTGTTTTGAGACTTGATTGGCGCCGATGCCTGGTACCCCGGATCTCCGAGACGGATGATCTCGTGACACATGTCCCTCTCCGACCGGACGGCTTAGATTTTCTCTCGGGATATCGAGACTTTCGAAGTCCTGTTTCTCTTGCTCTCAGGATCTCCGATTCCCCGATTCCTGACTCTTCAGGATCTCTTGCCATGTGTACCTTGGATCAACGGCCTATGATGGTGTCGGAAACTCGCGTATCGCGGTTTCGTATTGCAAGGGATCATGTCCTTGAAATCCCCGATATGTCGAACTCCGATTCTCTGGGATCCTCTTCCACGTGTCCCTACTGTTTGGACGGCTCAGATCTTGTCGTGGTTTTCACTTGGATTTCCCCGAGCACTTGTCCATGGGAATGCCGATTTCCTGATGGCAAATATCCCGATCCCCCTTCGGATCTCCTGACACGCGTCACGCATAACGGACGGTCCAGATTCGATCGAGAAATCGCGTATCGCGATTTCATTGTGCAACGGTTCTACACTCCTAAAATCTTCAATGAGTGAAATCACGATGCCTCCCAGAATGCCGACACGTGTCCTGCCGAGATCAATGGCTAGGATACATTCTCGGGATTTCTACTCCATATCTAATGGCTCAAATCACTTCCTCACGCGCCTACCCCTGCGCTTAACCCCTGCGCAACTTCTCCGGATCCAACAGCCGACGGGTAATGTGAACCGAGATCTAACGGTCCAGATTCGTTATTTTGGGCCTTGGGATTTACGATCCCAATTTCTCGTTGCTCACGATGAGAGAGGGCAAGGCATGTAATGCCTGCGTTACTTTCATCAATCTAATGGTCGTGAATGACTATGGTTCACCCGACGAGATCTCATCCGTCGACTTATCACTCCTCACAACACTACTATCTTGGAACATTAACATAATCGTTCCTCCTCATGCAAGATTAATAAGGCCTATGCGTTCGAACCCTTGTTTTGGGTTCTTAGCGAACCTTTCCAAGGAGGAAATCTCTGTGGAGAGATCCCTACCGGGGCATTCCCGAAAGCGGTAAAGGGAGACAGTTTCCCGAGAACGGATGGACATGGTTAGATTCATTTATCAACGTAAGTCGAGCACGGTTTCCCCGGTGCTAAACATATATATATCAATTCATTCATATCAAGCTCTACGCGAACATTCTTATGCGGGAGTCATTTATAATTTCACAATTCTATGA
>ML778470.1:471481-499183 GCA_009831015.1 Picea engelmannii
CTCTTTTGAATGTGAAAAGAGGCTCTTTAGGGCACAATTAGGTCTTTGACCAGCCTCCCCACGCAGATTGAGCTCGGATTTGATGTCAAATCGACTTGGGAGTCGATCCATTAGTGGTTGGGAGGCCAACCAGCTTCATAAATACGTCGTTTGGCAGGCGCGCGGGTTTTGTACCCCACAGTCGCGCATATGCGCCCAATATACGAAGATGTTACACGCGCGCGCGCTCATTTTTAGTGGGTATGCTGCGCTTTTTAATTTTTTAGCCATTTTCGTATAGTTTTTGGCCCTTTTGCTGTGCTGTGGATTTAATCCTTGTGTCATGAATGCCTGTTTTTCTGTGTTGATGATGCGGAGTTCTTGTCGTCCTGTGCGGACGAAATTTCAGTAATAACAATGTGCGCTAGGAATGCCTTCTCTAGCATGAATCTGAGATGGCATGTTGCAGATCTACCGGTACATGTCTACTTCATCTTGCTATGGGAAAATAGGTACAATAAATACTACTCCCTCATCTGCAATGAATTCATCACCAGTATTTATTTTATTCTTTTAAATAAGGAATGCCCAAGGCTATTGGCAACAACCAAGAAAATGATATCCAAGGTAGGCCATTGGTACTTGGACAAGTGCGCCACCTACATCAGGGTGTTCGGGGCCTCTGGAGCGCCACATCTTTTACCAACCCATGTCCCAGACCAGCTCGTCGTGGGATACATTTTCTATCAGACCATCATGTAGGGGTATAATTCCAAAATGGTAAAATACAAGAAACGTGCCTTCATACCCTATGGTTTCAATGTGGGGTTCTATCTGGTAAAGGATACTAATCAAACCAAATAAGAAGAGTTAAGCCAATTTGATTTTAGGTTTCCTATAGGCCAATTCTGCAAGCATGATCCTAAAGGCCTAGTCTTGCAACATGCTTCACAGGTGTCAACCTGTTGGATGTATGCTCACGATAATTTTGAGGATGAAGTCTTCACAGAGAATGCCCAGGACTGGGACAAGGTGGTACGGAGGATGGCCAACCCAAACATGACCAGGTTTAATTCCATGAGCATGGAAGAACAGGTGGAAACAATATAATAGTCGGCTCAAGAGGTCCTCAGAGCTAGGGAATAAATCAGAGCAACAGAGGCAACAAAGGTGCAGGGAAGGGGACTGTTCTTGACACCAGAGGCATAGACAAGGGGTCTGTACCTAATGGTAGAGGCACAGAGAGTAATTGATCAGCTACAGAAAAAATCGGACCTTGTAGAGATGACAAGGGTTCCTGTCGACAACCCAATTGAAATCTGGGAAGGACCAAGTGACCTAGAGCCGATACAAATTGAAGAAACCACAGGGTTAGATAACCTTGAAGTTTCAATTCCACAGGTCGGATCACTAGGGGACGTTTCGGCTCAGCCTGAGACAACGAGGAAATTAGGGAGAGAAAGTGCACTAAACCCCTTACATGACTTAATAACTATCTATGATGAGGAGGAGTTTTCGAAGGTTTCCCTGGTGACTCTGGTATGGATTACAGAGGAAAAGGAACCCGATAAAGTATCTTCCCCATCTCTCGATGCTCCAATTCAAAGCCTTCCACAGAATGACCAAGAGGTCAAAAGTGTCTTGGACATTGAGCTAGTCGATACACTAGGGACCCAAGTGGATAGCCCGAAGGATGAGCTAGGATTGGGCAAAAAACAAGGAGGAATTCCACAATGGGAAATCGACATCTCGACAGTAGATTATCAAGTTAATCCTTAGCCTACCCCTGATTCATCAATTTTGGCCAGTTCTTTACCTCACAATGAGAAAAAACTAGAGGCTGGACTTTCATGACATACATAAGAAGTTCAAGAACCCAATATTGAACATATATACAAAGTCAGTAGCCTAGGAAACATTCTTACTTGGGAACAGAAACAAATCCCTGAACCTGTGGATGAGTTCATCGACATACAAGCCATCACCTACGACGAAAAGAGGAAATCCATCATGAATAGAACCACTAAGAAGGGGAGGCTTACTATGGACAGTTCCATCCTCATCACCATAGAGGAAAAGTTGATTAACACAGAGCATGCCAAGCGTTCGAGCTCATCGGTGCAGGGATGGTGATTACAGATGCCACCCTGGATAGAGAATTAAAAGATGAAGAGGAGTTGTACGTTGTGCTAAAGGAGTTGGAGCACCTGTTCCATTTGGATAAATAATACAAGGACTCCACATAGGCCACAGTATTCTTGGGGAGAAAGTTCCAGGATACCTATAGTAAATTCACGAGTGCGTGGCACCTTTTCACTGCAAGGATAGTTGATTTCCAAGAAGACACCCTTATGGTACTAGCAACATGTAAATACATGGAAATATTGTATGAGAAATCCCACCATGCAGTGGAAATAATTGATTACATCAATGTGGTTCAAAAGGGTTGAGATGCCGAAGAGCACGGTGTTTGGGTGCTAAAGGACAACAACATCGACCATATAAGGAAGTCGGGAGAATATTGGGTGAAAATGGCCCAAGAACCTCATCAGGAGATCCAAGAGAAATGGGACGATTATGAAAGAAGATAGACCAAGATCAATCAGGTGATGAGAGACATCGGTCTCCAATAATTCGGCACACCCGAAGACTTTTTCGACTTGCATGACATGTTCAAACTACATGTAGAAGAAGACTCATCCTAGACTGCGGAGATAGAAAAGGTGGCGAACATGGCTCCAGGTCAAGTACAATAGTTCATGTAGCACCCAATCATGGCTCAGACAGTGTTACAGTAGTTAAGTTCTAAATTATTCAAGTATTGGGCACAGACAATGGAAAAAAAGGAGACCCTTTCGCTCCCAATGGACCAACACAGATTCATGTATGCCAACACATGCGAGGAACTCTTCGTCAACTGGTCGGAGTATGAAAAGAGTCATCCACTCAAGTGAAATCATTTGATGACTCTTAGAAGACTAAGAGATGAAAGTGCCATGTGGCAATGTTTCGTTTTACTTAGCATGCACTTTTGATAGTTATTTTTAGTTAATAATTTGTTATAAATAGGAGGATCGACCTATTAGAAGAGGTTGATGGTTTTTGCAAAGACACTCATTTTTTTATTTGTAAAGAACTATTTCACAACTACCTTAATTGATAAGTCTTGTTTAGGACCAGAGACAAGTTTTTGTTTTGCATCAAAAGTGTGTGTGATTGGATCTAAAGAAGAATTATTTCTGACTTTATCTCATGAATTAATGTTGTAACGAGTAAGAGCCTTTGAATCTGTTGATAAGTTATATGATTCAATATTTTTATAGTTCTTGTCTCTAATTATGGAAAGTAAATTGTTGTGTTAATGTGTGATTAATGATTAGAGATAAGGAAACTATTTTTTCTTGCCATCGTTTATTGCATGTATGTTTTTGTTTCAATAAATATATCTTAGCCGATAATTGTAATGCTAACAAGTTGATGTATTAGTACTAGGCTTGTCATAGGTGTGAGAATCATTGTTTGCATGCTTGAGCACGAGGGTTATCCCAAGCTCAGACTTCTTCAGTAGTTAAGCATTACCCTTTTATTGCCCAGTTGGTTTATACCATCATTTATCATGTATCAAACCCACCTATAAGATAAAATACAAAAAGAGAACGCTCAAACTGAAGGAGGATTTTTCATGAGAATATATCATGTAAATCACTATGTAAATCCCATCGATTAATTGGTTGGATCACAAGATCTGGAGAACCATTCCACTATAAAACACTTTAGAGTCTAATTGGTCCTCAGTGGTGGGTTTGGTTCCTACTGTTGAGTTAAATGGATTCAGGACCCCTCAATATGTAGTCTAGAGGGAAGGCTCGAGAAGCCTCTCTATGTATAAATATATGTATTATATTCGCAAATGAGGTTGTTGAATGTTATTGTTGTTGTTGTTGAATGTTATTATTATTGTTGTTGAAAGAGTTGTTGAATATTATGAAAAGTTGCAGAGGGTTGTAGGAGTCCATGTACATATTTTTCTGAATGAATACAAGAAGAGAGGTTTGATTCCAAATGTATGGTGTTGTGTCCATCTTAATTATATTAGTACATGTGATGTTTCTTTATGCTCTCTATGTTTTATTTGTTTATGTACATTTTATGCATGGATATTATTTTCATGGTTAAGTTTGGAAGCCTTTGATGTTTATGTAAGCTTCATTTGTTTCTCTTCTGATATTCTTGGTGTAAGGAGTGCATAGGATGAGTTGATATAGACTCAAAATCTTAGAAAAGATAACGTGGATTTACAGTTGAACTGAAAGGAGTGCATAGTTGTTCAGTTGAAGTGAAAAGAGTGCACAGTTTCTCAATGGAGGGAAAATATTGGAGAAGACCATTGCAAGGAGTACATCGGGAAAACACTTTGTTTAAGTGTTGAAGAAGTCTCAGAGGAGATGAGCACAAGGAGTGAGTAAAGGATATGTTATTCAAAAATATCTAAGTCTAAAACTTGTTGGAAGTTCCAGGGACACAAGGAGTGTGCCTGAGGTCTATAAAACTCAGAGGAACAAAGATCAGAAGAGACATAAAGCACAAGAGTTCCGCAGGAGGGACTTAGAAAATTTCTAATTCAAAATATTCAAAGTGCCAGAGGAGTGCACAGGAGGGTGCCAGAGATTCTATTTATCTTGTGTAGTCAAGATTAGGAGGATTAGCGACCGAAGTCCATTGAAAGGGAAGGATTTTTATTATTTAAAAGTTGAATGGATGAGATCCGTTCAAGAGGATACAAGATCATTCATGACCATCGGATATGGTGGAGTAGCATGGGGTTTACCCCTCTGAATTTGGCACAACCCGAAGGAAGACGTTGCAGAGGGATACAAAATTAACAGTTGAGATCCATTTGGGGTTTCGCCAGAGGTCTGAAAACTATAAGATATAGAAGAGTTGCGTGATGGATAACCCTTGGAGTGCTTCGACATTCCATGTGTTTGGAGATCAAAAGTGTAGAAAATTCGATACCCCTGAAGTCCTGAAGGGTGGAGAAAATATCCACCATACATTCCAAGGGACATGTGTCAGCAGATCCCAATATCTGGAAGACTGAAGGTTCAAAGAATCTGTACTCCAAAGGAAAGGAGTGGAAGGTCAGTGGGAGAAAGAACTTCCAAAGTCCCGTAGGCATGGATTCATCCTATCCTTCGATCTAAAAGAGGACATGTGGAGAGAAGAGGGAGCCTCCGTTACTCCAGTGTGTTGGGGTAGTGAGGATTTATAGTGTGAAAAATACTGGACTCCCGGAGTCTGAAGCTAGATCTAGGTCATCCATTAGATGAAGTGTGGTAGTCGTAGATTTTGGTCCTAAGTGAATTCGCAAGGTTAGTGCTCCAAGGGTTGGTGATAATTGAGCATCCGAAACTCCCAAATCCCAAATTAGCAGAGTTCATGTCATTCATCGATCTGACAAGGAACGAGAGACGTCTGATCTCCTTCGGTGTTCGACTCTCTGGAGGAAGTTGTGTGTTGAAGCAGGTAAACCCTTCAATGTTGGGGTCTCTTAGGTGATCTCCACTATTGATTTTCCCGACATTGTGAGCTTTTGATCCGTGCTAAAGGTTCAACACTCTATTACTCCGACATTCAGAAGTTTTGGGGTTTTTTCTTGTGGGAACTCTTGAAGTGTGTCATCCCCGAAGTCCCGAAACTTTTGGGGATAGAAAGTTTGGCCCACGGTTTTATCCCTCATTCTCCAAGGAGGTTCTGTCAGTTCTTGGGGACTCCTGAAGGTGCAAATTAGCATTCAAGTGGTAGTTGGAAGGCCTGTGTAACAGAATTTGGGCTCGAAGAGAGCCTGCGAGCTAATTTAAGAACCTGAAGTTAACGATCCTTAGATTGGGAGGTCAAGTGGTCCCTATGAGGTGTTGGGGGTCTGCATCAAGTGGTATCAGAGCCATAATTAATATCTATAAGAGAAGAATATAACTTGGAACCATTCCACGAAAAAAATGTTGGGACAAACCTGTAGCAAATCCAGCCATGGAAGAAGAAATCAGGCAACTCCATGTGAGATTGGATGCCATGGAGACAACAAAGAGAAGAGAAATTGATGTTGGTGACATCAACAAAGATTAGAGTGAATAAATGGAAGTAGAAGGAGCTATAGAAGGATATGTTGTAGAGGAACACTTGTTGAAAGCGGTTGCAAAAATGGGGGCCAGAGAAAAAAATAGAAATCTCGATGTATGAAGGAAACTTGGATGTTGAGGAGTTGTTTGATTGGATAAGGGCCTTAGACAATTACTTCGACTATGAATAAATTGAGGACGAAAATAAGGTTAATCATGTTGTTACCATACTGAAGGGACATGCAGTGCTATGGTGGGATGAATTGCAAGCCAATAAAAGGCACAAAGGTAAGAAAAAAATAAAAATTTAGGATAGGATGGTAGCTAAATTGAAAGCTAAGTTCATAACCAAATACCATCAGATCAATATGTTCAGAAGATTACAAAACTTGAGGCAGAAGGTCTTGTCAATGAAAGAATAAACTAAGGAGTTTTACAAATTGAACATCAGAGCAAGACATAGAGAGAGCAACGAGGAAAAAGTTTGCAGGTATATTAATGGACTAAGATATGATATTCAGGAGGAAATCAGTATGATGACAATGAGAACAGTGGAAGATGTTAATTAGGAAACACTAAAAGCAGAGGAGAAGGTGACCATAAAACAAAGCCAACTAAACAAAGGAAAAATTCCAAGCAGAAGCAAGGGAACTATCTGAGAGAAGTTCCAGAAACTCAAACCTGAAGTTGGAAATTATCACAGTCATAAAGAAAGAGGAGGAAGTTCTATAGGTGGACAATATGGTGGCATAAACTCTTTTTCTCGAGGTAGAGGAGGAGAAGTGAAATTCTATGCCTATGGAAAGACAAGGCATATGTCTTGGGAATGTCCTAAGAGGAAGAAGAAAGAAGGAGGTGGAGAAGCTCACATTTCCGAAGCTCAAAGAAGGAATGTTGAGGCTGAAGCAGCGAAAGATGGGAAGTCCCTCAAGATGAGGAAAGTTCATTTAAAACCATAGAAAGAAGCAAAAGAGCTAGTTCAGGGAAACAGTTTGTTCAGAACTTCTTGCAATACCAAGGACAGGGTATGAAAAGTAATCATAGACAATGGGAGACTGATAATTTGGTATCAACATAGATGGTGGTAAATATGGAGCTAGATACAACTACAAATCTGAACCCGTACAATGTATCATGGCTGCAGAAGGGACACTAAGTCATGGTAAGTCGACAATGCAATTTTGAATTCAATATATGAGGTTATAAAGATGAGATTTTGTGTAATGTAATACCCATGGACATTTTTCATGTTCTGTTGGGAATAATGTGGAAATTTAAAAGAAATGTCATACATGATGGGAAAAAAAATACTTACACCCTTGAGAAGAATGGTCGTACACATATGTTGTTTCCAATGGAGGATAAGAAAGTGAAGGAAGAAGCCAACCCAATCATACTTATCATGAGTGGGAAGGAACTCTTGAACGAAATCAAGAAAGAATAGGAGATGTAGTTTGTTGTGGTGAGAAAGCCCAGAGTCATCATTACAATTACTTTTGTGGATGATCCTCCTGTAGAGATTCATGAATTGTTGGATAAATTTGTTGAAAACGTGGTGGATGAATTACCTCGTTCTTTACCACCCATTAGGAGTATCAGTCACCACATTGACCTTACTCGAGGAGAAAGTTTACCAAACAAAGAAGCATATAGGTTGACACCTTAAGAGAATGAAGAGGTCAAGAATCAAGTCTAAGAGTTGTTGGATAAAGGTTTGGTCAAAGAAATTTTGATTCCATGCGCAGTACCAACTGTGTTGAGTCCAAAGAAATATGGAGGTTAGAGAATGTGCACAGATTCTAGAGGCATAAAAAAGATTACCATCAGGTATAGATTCTATTTACCCATAATGGATGATTTGATGGATTTATTGAGTGGAGAAAATTATTTTTCCAAGATATACTTGAAGAGTGGCTATCATCAGATAAGAATGAGAGAAGGAGATGAATGGAAGATAGCATTCAATACAAATGCAGGGTTGTATGAATGGCTTGTTATGCCATTTGTCTTAACATCTTCCCTAAGAAAATTCATGAGATTGATGAATGAAGTACTCAAAGACTACATAGGTAATTTTTTAATTGTGTATTTGGATGATATCCTAGTCTTCAGTAAAATTGAAAAAGAACACTTAAGGCACTTGGCATTAGTGATGAAGAGGTTGCAGCAGAAGAAGTTGCTGATAAATTTGAAGATATGTTATTTCATGAAGACATAACTTATATACTTGGGTTTTGTGATCTCTTAAAATGAATTGAAGATTGATCCAGAAAAGGTGAGGGAAATCAAAGAATGGCCTTCTCCAAGAAGCATATTTGAGGTGAGAAGGTTCCATGGATTAACAAGTTTTTACAGGAAATTCATCAGGAATTGAAGTAGAATTTGTGCACCCATAATGAAAACTATAAAGAAAAAACATAAGTCTTTTAATTGGACAGAGGAAGCTAAAAAAATATTCAGAGTATTAAAGGAGAAGATAACAGAACAACCTATTCTGGTTTTGCCAGATTTCAAGAAGATATTTCAAGTGAGGTGTGATGCAAGTGGAGTATCTATTGGTGCAGTCTTGAGCCAAGAAAATAAGCATGTTGCTTATTTCAGTGAGAAGATGAATGACACTAAGAGAAAATATTCTATGTATGATAAAGAGTTTTATGTTGTAAAACAAGCTCTAAAAAATTGGAGGCGCTATCTCATTCTAAAGGATTTTGTCTTGTACAGTGATAATCAATCTTTACAATTCATAACCAGACAGGAGAAACTGAACAAAAGACATGCTAAATGGGTAGAATTCACACGGAATTTTACTTTTTTTACTAGGCACATTAGTGGTAGCGCTAACAAAGTTGTTCATGCTTTGAGCAAGAGATGTATGATTATGCAGGAATTTCAAGTGGAGACCTTGGGGTTTGAACACCTTAAGGAAATGTATCGTGAAGATCCAGATTTTAAAGAGGCTTATGAAGCATGTGAGAACCATTTTCTAAGAGACAAAAGTCAATGAATAGAGTATATAATTCAAGATTGACTATTGTTCAAAGGAAATCAACTCTGTATTCTGAAATTCTCAATGAGAGACAACATGTTGAAAGAAAAACACAGTGGAGGATTGGATGGACATTTTGGCCATGATAAGACTTATGCACAGTTGATTTCTTCATACCATTGGCCAGGTATGAGATCTGATGTTAAGAAATTTGTGGATATATGTAGAGTTTGTGAGTATGAAAAAGGGAAGTAGAAGAACACTGGTCTGTATCATCCATTTCCTATTCTAGATAGGTCGTGGGATGCAATAAGAATATATTTTGTGTTGGGATTGCCAAGAAACCAAAGGGGAAGTGATTCCATATTTTTTGTGGTGGATAAATTTTCAAAGATGAAAAATTTTATACCATGCCAAAAAAACAATGATCCTACACACATAGGAAATTTATTTTTCAAGGAGATTGTGAGATTGCATGGCTTTCCCAGAAGTATAGTCTCATATAGAGATACCAAGTTCATGGGATACTTTTGGAGAACTCTATGGAAAAGGCTGAGGACAAATTTGTCTTTCATTTCAACATATCACCCTCAGACAAATGGGCAGACTGGGGTGGTAAATCGTAGTTTAGGGAGTTTTTTGATGAGTTTGGTCATTGAACATCATAGTCAGTGGAATTAGATTCTTCCCCAGTCAGAGTTTTCTTATAATGATTCTCCAAACAGAAGCACTGGAAAATGTACATTTAAAATAGTGTATGGAATGCATCCGAGAGGAATTTTGGAGTTGAGAGACTTGAAACATAATGAGTTCTGAAGTGCCAGAGAAGAATACTTTGCTATAGAGATGCAGAAGCTTCATGATCAGATAAAGAGACAGCTATAGGATAGTAGTCAGAAGTATAAAATCCAAGTTGATCAAAAGAGGAGAGAGGTTCATTTCAAATTTTGGGATCAAGTTTTATCACACCTGAGGAGAGAGAGGTTCCCAAGGGGAACATATAATAAATTGAAGATGAAGAAAATAGGACCATGTAAGATCTTGAGAAAGTTTGATGCAAATGCTTATGATATTGAGCTGGGAGAGGATGTGGGAATATCACTCATATTCAATATTGTAGACCTATACCCTTACAGGATGGATGATATAGGAGGATCAAATGATCAAAAGGAGATTTAGTGGGATAAACAAATTCCAACAACAAAAAGGCCAAAAATGGAGAAAATCATAGACCAAAGGATTGGTAAAAAGACCAGGAGGAGAACTTATTTTGAGTACCTAGTGAAGTGTAAGATTCACCTAGTAGAGGATTCTAGTTGGGTGAATGAATATGACATTATGAAGCATGGAAAACAATTGCAGGAGCTCATGGATAGGAATCCATGAATTTTTGGCCAGACGAGGATGATGCAGGAGCATCGCCATCAACAGTTAAAGAGGCCAGGTGGAGGACAACTCAACACCCAGTGCACGGATTTGAAGTCGTTTTTTGAATTCTGAGGAGAGCGCGTCTTTCTAATTTGAAAGGATTGTAATTTAAATATTTTAAATGTTTTGAGGCAAGAGCCATCACATAAGGCCATCGAGGTTGTAATTGTTTTAATTATCAAATAAGGTTGTACAGATACTGAGTATCGAATCATATCTAAATGTAATTTATATTCAATGTAATATTCCTTAGTAGATGAATTCATTAACTATGATAGGATAGAACTAAAGTAGTTTGGAGGGAAGGCTCGAGAAGCCTCTCCATGTATAAATATATGTATTATATGCCCAAATGAGGTTGTTGAATGTTATTTTTATTGCTACTGAATGTTATTATTATTGTTGTTGAAAGCACTATTGAAGCTTATGAAGAGTTGCAAAGAACTGTAGGAGTCCATGTACATATTTTACAAAATGAATACAAGCATAGAGGTTTGATTCCAAATGTATGGTGTTGTGTTCATCTGAATTATATTAGTACATGTGATATTTATTTATTCTCTCTGTGTTTTATATGTTTATGTATCTTTTATGCATGGATATGTTTTTCATGGTTAAGTGTGGAAGCCTTTGATGTTTCTGTAAGATTCATTTGTTTCTCTTATGAGATTCCTGGTGCAAAGAGCATATAGTTCTCATAAGGAGTGCATAGGTTGAGTCGAAATAGACTCAAAAGATGAGAAGAGATAATGTGGATTTATAGTTGAAGTGAAAGGAGTGCATAGTTGTTTAGTTTAAGTGCAAAGAGTGCAAAGTTTCTCAATGGAGAGAAAAGATTGGAGAAGACCCATGCAAGGAGTGTGTCGGGAAAAAACTTAGTTTAAGTGTTGAAGAAGTCTCAGGGGAGATGAGTGCAAGGAGTGCATAAATGATATTTTCTTCAAAAATATCTAAGTTTGAAGTTTTTTGGATGTTCCAGGGACGTAAGGAGTGTGCTCAAGGTCTGTAAAGCTCGGAGGAACAAATCTTAGAAGAGATAGCAAGCAAAAGATTTCCGCAGGAGGGACTTAGAAAATTTCTAAGTCAAAAGATTCAAAGTGGAAGAGAAGCGTAGAGGAGGGTGCCATAGATTCTATTTATCTCGTGTAGTCAAGCTCAAGAGGATTAGCGATCGGAGTCCCTTGAAAGGGAAGGAGTTTTATTATTTAAAAGTTGAACGAACAAGAATCATTCAAGAGGATCCAAGATCATTCATCACCATCAGATCTAGTGGAGTAGCACGGGGTTTACCCTTGTGAATTCAGCACGACTTCAAGTTCAGGAGAAGTCCTAGATCAATCCCAAGGGAGTCGTTGCAGAGAGATAAAAAATGAACGGATGAGTTCCATTCAGGGTTTTTCCAGGGGTCTAACAACCGTCGGATCTAGAAGAGTTACACGAGGGATAACCCTTGGATTCCTTCAACATTCTGCATGTTCGGAGGATAGAAAGTGTAGAGAATTTGGGACCCCCGAAGTCCCGAAGAGCAGAGAAAATTGCCATCGTTCATTCCAAGGGACATGTGTCAGCAAATCCCAAGATCTGGAAGACCAGAGATCTAGAGAATCTGTAGTCCGGAGGAAAGGAGTGGAAGGTCGACGGGATCAAGGACTACCAAAGTCCTAAAGGCAGGGATTCATCCTAGCCTTCGATCTAAAGGAGGACACATGGCGAGTAGAGGGAACCTCCATTACTCCAACGTGCGGGGGTAGTGAGGAGTTATAGTGTGAAAATGCCCGGACTCCCAGAGTTCGAAGCTAGATCTAGGTCGTCCATTAGACAGAGTGTCATAGCCATAGATTTTGGCCCTCAATGAATTCACAAGGTTAGCGCTTTGGGGGTTGGCGAGATTTGATCATCCAAAACTCCCAAAGCCTAAATTAGCGAAGTTCATGTCAGTCGTTGATCTGAAAAAGAATGAGAGTCGTCTGATCTCCTTCGGGGTTTGGCTCTCTAGGGGAAGTTGTGTGTTGGAGCAGGTAGACCCGCCAAAGTTTGCTTCTCTGAAGTGATCTCCACCATTGATTTAAGCGATGTTGTGAGTTTTTGATTAGTGTCAAAGGTTTGACACTCCATTACTCTAACGTTTGAAAGGTTTGGGGTTTCGACTTGTGGGAACTCTCGAAGTGTGTCAGCCTCGAAGTCCCGAAACTTTGTCCCACATTTTTAGACCTCAGTCTTCGAGAAGGTTCTGTCAGTGCTCGAGGACTCCCAAAGGCGTCAATTAGAATTCAGGTGGTAGTTGGAAGGCCTGTGTAGTGGTGATCCAAAAACGAAGGTATTACTGATAAATCGCAAGTTAGTTTAATGTACTTTTTGCATCGTATCGTTAAGAATGTGAAATATATAAACTTGTTATCTTGTTTGCGGAATATCAAATGTGACTTTTGATTGATGCTTATTAATGTATAAAGATATCATCCATTAATATTCATGCTGAAAATGAAGAGAATAGAACAGCACAACATAAAGAGAAATAGAGACAAGAGGTTGATAACGGAGTTCACCAATCATTGGCTACGTCTCTAGGCCCCCTTCCAATGGAGGACCTCTTTATTGCTCTTTAAAATGCTAAAAGTTCTCTTACAATTCTTTTTGTTGTTAAATTACTTGATTCATGTCTGATATGAGAGATCTCCTTGCTCAGATTCATCCATGCACCATCAAAATCCTCTCAACAACATGAGAAAAACGCCTCTCAAAACATGAGAAAAGGACAAAATTTACAAACTTCTCCTTCAAAACCCTGCATCAAAAAGTCTCCTACAAGATTCAAAAGGAATGTTTCTTATAGTTTTCAAGTCTCATATGAGGAATCCCAACTTCCCTCAAGATATGGCCTCTTTCTGGGATCAAATCCCCCTTCAAATGGCCTAAAATCCTCAAAAAATCCATTTTCTGGGCATAATATCGGGCAAAAATCACCTCTATAATGTTTAAAAACCACTTTTAAACCAAAAATGCAAAGTAGCTCCCAAGACAGGGCACGCGCCCCCTTTACTAGCTCACATGGGGCCACATGGCCAAGTGCCAACGCTCCAAGCGCTATGCGCCAGCCCCCTTAACTGTTAGCTCCTGGTTTTGGGGCGCCTTCCATGGGATCTGGGCTAATCTGCCCTTGGGTGTGCCTAGAATTAGCCCTTGGACACACTCCTGTAATGAAACCACATGTTGGGGCTTAGACCTAGCCCCCTTGCACCCTCCTTTGGATATTTGACCCCAAAAATATAGGAAAGTGGGTGTTTATTTTCATAAATTTGACTTTTGGCAGGTTGGTAATTGAACTTTTCCAAAGACTTGGAGCTAGCCATGGGTCAGAGGTTTGAATCCCATGGACCCCCAAATACTTTTTACATGTCAACCAGTAGTGAAGTTCCACGTGGATTCCCATGTCTGGGCCATGTGGCACTTATTCATTTTCCAGTTGACCATTGACCATTGACTTTTGCCATAGAAGAATCTGATTGTCGTGCGATATTTTTCACATCTGGAGTCTATTTTGAGGAAATGAATATATTTCCAGAATCAGCACGACGAGACGATCGCAATGGAATTGGTTTCATCCAATTCTGAGAACTTTGATTTTTGAGCATTTTCTGAGCCTGGGGAGCCTCCTGGATCAAGTGGAATTTGGGATCGAAGAGAACATGCGAGGTAATTTAAGCTACTAAATTTAGTTATCCTTAGATCTAAAATTCAAGTGGGCCCCAGGAGGTGGTGGGGGTCTGCAACATAATATCTCTATTGGGAACTAAAGGGAACTCACTTCCAGGAAAACCACCAACAAAAACAACAACAACAACCACTTATTGTTACAATGCAACTCACTCAACAATTCACTCTTCAGGAATGACAACCTGGCTCTTCATTATTCATCTCCAAAATGATCCAAACACACTCGAACATGCTCTATAATTTTCCCAGCCTTGTGGATTTATCTCCCAATCTCTTTTCCCCTATTCTTTGCTTATTGTTCATGTATAAAAACTGAATGTGTAAAACTGCCTATTACTACCCATACGAATTTCTTCTATTTTCCCAATATTGTTGACTTCTCACTCTTACAAATTTTGATTTTAATTCAACCCCATGATTCTAATAACTATGTGATGTGACTCTCAAAACCACCCTCTTACATGATTTTAATTATTGGGCTCTCATACATCAAACATAAAATATAAGTTTTTCCCCAAATGATAATAAAATTTAGAAATATGGGTTTGAATTAATACCCACAAATGATTCCCCCCTTGGACCCCTTTTTAGACACTCCCTAGGAATTCCCCCTTTTCTTGTGGATTAATCATCCCCCCTATCTGTTCATATCTCTAGCAGATGCTATCACATTATATTTATTAAAATTCAAAAAATACAATTCACATATCACATCGCTTGGCCATAGCCACATTCATATCTCCATTATGCATTACTTAAATTGGGGACCATAGTGGGTATGTTACATTCCCCCTCCCCTAAAATTGTGTATCGTCCTCGATGCACTACACCATGCTGAAATACATATACATATTTACATCACAATATTCAGAGAATAAAACAAAATTATGCAGTTTTTACCCTCCAACAAAAGTCCCAATCATAATTTCTCATTCTTCTCATACTACTGACCCAAGGAATGTGCCCCCTTCACTACCTTCATTCCATCGATCTGCACCATTATTTTATCAGGGATATCAATGCAAGTGAGAAAGACTTTCTGAGATGTGGTTCCAGAAACCGGCTACCCAAAAATGGAATCTAACATTTTCAACTTATATTTTCTTCAAAATTGACAAAAAATTGCAAGTATTCCTCCCGCATAATTTCTTCATGCTCCCACGTTGCATATTTAGGACCGCAACAGGTCCATTGAATCTTTACTAACCCTATGGATTTATGATATCTAGGTTTCCTAGTGTATGACACATTGTACATTTAATACCCCAAGGCAGATACCCTGTTGAATTGTAATGATGTTTAATGAAGTTTATAGGATGGTCAGCCAAGTATTTATAAGCTGGGAGGATTATATGTTTATTAGGATAGAGAGCCTAGATGTTAAGGACAGTGAGCCTATTTTTGTATATGTATTTATGCAAACCATTAATGAAAATACATCATTGCATGTATACCAACCACAAAGAAAGATTTATGGGGGACTAAGCTCCACTGAGAAGGGAAAGGGAATGGGTTGAGAGGCTAGGAAAAGGGAGCTAAGCTTGAGGGCTTAACCCAAAGGAATATTATAATGTATTTTCCTAAAATACTAAGGTTTGGGAAATAAACCCTATTATCCTAAGTTCCTTGGGGAGAAAGGAACGAACTCCAAGTGGAGAGGAACGAGCTCCCAAGAGAGCCAAGTGTCAACCTGGGCGCATGCAAATTTATGTGGTAAAATACATCGTTGTGGGGGTTCGTTGACCATTCTTGTCATCTATTTCCCCATTAACTCATGCATTGAGTAGGCACGCAGTCAACCAAATTCATCCACTGTTGACCTATGCAACCTCTGAAACCTACAAACCATGAAGCTTACCTGTTTTTCCTGTGACTATGCAATTCCTGAGCCATATCATGCCCTAGACATTTGTTGTTGCTACCCATGTTTTCTCTAGAATGGTGTGGCTTGATGTCATTACTAGAACCCATACTCAATTTTGTTACTATGGTTTGATGGGGAGGGTTTTCAGGCCCATGGATTGAAGAAGCAGGTTGTCAAGCATGTGAGCAACTTTCTCTCCAGGTGAGAGAGATTGTTGGGGAAGTGATTTCCTCTGGAAGGAGTCCAACAACGACTACAGAGCTCTGAGAATTCCTCATCTAGCTTGTTGTTGAATCCCTGGAAGGGAAGTGGAGTAGCTTATGGACTATGGAATAGTGAAGGTTTATATTCCTTGGGTGGGATAGGCATGTGGGGAATGAGAGTCTGTGAGTGGTGGGTGTAATTAGTCTCCTTGGAGGGAATCCTTCCTATTTCATTGTGAAACTTTTCATAGTCTCAGACTAGCCTAGAATTTTCTTTACCCTGGGTGGATTTTAGTCCCAGCTCGGGGGTGACCCACTGCTGATAGCTTGGACTAGCGGGGTCTAAGGATGGGAGGTTCATGGAATCTTTGCATGCAGTCGGTGGCTTCCATAAAAAGATAAGTATCAATTCTATGTTAATTTTGCATGTTGTTTTAAGTACATGTCTGAAGTTTATCATAATTTCATGTGTTTATTGCATGTATGTGTTTACTGTATTTTCTGCATAAATCTATGTATGAGTAGAATTTTTATATCTATTAAATTGCATTGTATATATATATATATATATATATATATATGTCTGTGAGAGAGAGAGAGAGAGAGAGAGAGAGAGTGTGTGTGTATTAGAGTTTGAATAGAGTAGAGATTTTGGTAGGATACCTCGACCCTGGGTTGGATGGGTATGTTACAACATGGTATTAGAGCATTAAATTTTCAAGTGGCATGACCCGGACTGGGTGGTTAGGTATGTTACAATATGGTATCAGAGCCAAAATTTCGACACTAATCCTGAATTGGGTCATATAAGTGATTTTTGAAGAAAAAGCTCAGAGGGAATTGTTTTCGAGAGGGACAAAATTTGGATTTCAGAGCATTCCTGAGTGCTAAGGGACCACCTTGGCTAAGTCCAGAAGCTCAGGAGGCATAAAACTTGGATAAACCATGAAAATTGTGGTATTGGGGCCACAAATTTTCACTTTGGGCCATTGGATCTATTCAGAAGAAGACAAATTCCTCACACCCTTCGGATCCATAGTTTCAGCAGTTTGAGGGTTGTGCATTGTTTCAGTAGGTACCAGAGTGATTCTTAGTCGTAGATCATTCGGGAGGAGGAGAACCATTATATTTCCCAATTGGTTCGACGGTTCTATGATCGGGGAAATCCGTTGGAGATTGCGTGGTGAAGAAATCGTTGAAGTCCCAAAGCTACGGGAAGCAATTGTTTCAACAGTCAACAATTCGAGAGTTTTGTAAGTGAGAAGATGAGAAGAGATATTCCGAAGTGTCGAAATCACGGAGCGCCAAAGTGACATGGACCTTTTTCAGCATTTTGGTAGTTCAAAAATTTGAGAAAGTGTCGATGATAAGAAATCCCTGAAGTCTTGAAGTTCCAGATATGGCGTGGCATGATGATGTCACCTAGGGTGATGTGGACCTACTCTAGTCTGCCATGTGTCACTTGTTTTTGTACTTTTGATAGGCCCTTAGTACTGATTGGGACCTGGCACATGTCACTCAATGGTGGGGCCACATGTCACCACCTTTATTGATGACTTCTATACTACGTGGACCCCGGGAGGTTAAGAGGTTCGAGCATTCGGCATTCAGGGAAAACTATTGGAAGAACTTCCAGATCTCTGAAGTCCTGTATTCCCAAAGTTTCAAAATCACGAAGCATCGAAGTGATGTGGATTGATGATGTCACCTAGGGTGACGTGGGTACACAATATGCATGCCACATGTTAGTGTCTTTTTTTCTTTTAAAATACTGATTTTTCCAATAAGAACTTGACACATGTCACCCCTCGAATTGGACCATGTGTCCACTTCTAGTGTTCTGCCACATGGCGTCAGGTCCTACAGTCCAAAGACTTGGCACTCCAAAGGAAATTATTCATGAGTTTTTCATTATGATGACTCCCAAAGCTCCAAAGAGCGGATTAAATCCTCACCATTGATTGGGAGAGGACACACGGTAGTAGATATCGTGATCCAAAGACTTGGTACTCCGGAGGAATTGTGTTGCTGATTGATTGAATCAAAACTCCCGGAGGTTGGAGTTAATATCGATCATTGATCGGGAGATGACATGTGGAGGAAGGAGAGGATATTCAGTATTTTTTCACTCCAAGATATTTGTAGAGAAGTTCTTTGGAAACCACCGAAGCGGAGAGTCCAGAAGCTCTTATCCACCATAGATCTGAACAGAGAATGAGGACCGTCGATCCATCGTATTTCGTGAGTTCGTCAGCTCGATAGTATGGGGTGTTTGTGATGTTCATAAAGGGAAACCTCTGAAGCTCTGGAGTCCCTAAATTCCAAGGTTCTGGATAAGTGCCTATCATCCTAGCACTTGGTCATAGCCCGTGGTCACATGAATTTGGGGGCCGAAGAAAAGGGCCTAACACCCAAAATTTTGTTTTAAGAACAAAAAATGGCTTAGAGAAAGAGCCTGTGAGGTTCTTGATTGTACATACCTACACCTAAAGGAGTAAGGAAATCCTATAAACCTGAAGAAGGGATCCAACACAAATCCAAGATCCAATTCAACTCTGAGTTAGAAGGATACATGTACAATATTGCATCACTTAAAAGACAAATTGTTCAAGTATCCATAACTTCCTACTCAAAACTCAGAATTGAACATGGAAATAGGAATTGGAAAGGCATTGAATGGTAGAATATAAATATTCACCCATGAATTGGATCTAAATAATTAATTTCTCAGGAAATTAGCAGAAAATAAGTCTGATATATATTAATGAATCAAAATGGTTCGTGTTTTCATGAAATTATTAAGAACAATCAGACTGACAAAGTTTTGTTGGCTACACATTTTTGCATAATTAACAGTTGATAGATCAAAATCAACACTGAGTGTAGAGTGATGGATGATATGAAGATAGTCTATAGTCAAGAAGATGAAATCAGAGGGATGAATGTCCATTTGGGTATGGAAGGAACCAATTCCAATGGACATGGAGGATAAAAGGAGGTAGAAATAAATCTGGCTGAGACCATCAGGAAATTGTAGACATATGTCCAAAGTCACAAGGATGATAATTAAATTCTTTTGAAAGACAAAGAGCAGTAGGATGGATTTCCGGAATTATTTTGTCAAAGGTTAAAGGTGCTTGGGGGTGGTTGCGTTTCTATGGTTGGGTGACAATATTATGATATTGTCTATGATTAAAGGAGAAAATCAATTATTTTAGTAGGTTATGGGCCCACACCACCTTCAATATATTCTAAACATTGGAAGGTAGCATGGAAGTTTTTTATTAAGCTCGTTGTGGCACTAGTTGCAACTGCAACTAGGGTTTTTGATTGTGTAGTTGCAACAAACTATAATACAACTCTTTGGGAACCTTAAGTGAAGCGTTGGACCTAATTTCTAGATACTCTAGTGTACCTTATCCTAGAACACTTGTTGGTACTATCAACATGCAAAAAATATAAGTTTGATTTTTTTTTCAAAGTTAAAGTCAAAGGTTGACTTTTGGTCAAAATTAATTTGTGGTCAAATTTTAAATTTAAATCATTAAACCTTTTTTATTTAGTTTCTAACCTCTTCTTGACAAGATGGTGTCTAGTTTCAGACTAGAAGACAAGTTGAATGATGTTGGAAACTTCAAAGGTATGCATGTGTATATGTTTTTCATGTTATATCATCTAGGAAACCATGAGTGTATTTTGTAGGTAATGTACAAGAGACCTTTTCCAATAAGTGATCTTGGATTCAATACATTCAAAGGAACAAACAATTGAGGCTCCAGGTTTTAGGTTTGATTGATCAAATTGTTAATATTTGCACATATCAAGTTTGATAGTTGCTATAGTTGTGACAATGATATTTGAAAGGTTATATTACTGCTAGGTCTACTTGGTTGCATGTAAGTACTATTGATATAGATGGTTGTTTTCAAAATTAACTAACATCTCCTCTAGGAGATATTTCTTGTTCCCAAGCATGTCACCTTGGTAATTCTATGATCCTTACTACCATAGATATGTTCTTATGAAACTTTTATTGGAAAAAACTTGTCTCTTGTTGTTCTTGTTTCGGGCAGGTCATAGGTGATATCTATGAGAAGGAGCTAGAGTGAAAATTGAAAACATGGAGCATATGACTCCATCAATTTATGAGACAAGTGATCTCACCAAGTACCAATTCTAAAGGAATCTATGATGGAAGATTATCAATCCATCATGAAAACTGATGTATGGGAAATCATACCTAGACCTAAAAAAAAATATGTAAATGAGTTTACAAGATAAATCATGCAATAGATGGGAGTATCGATAAATACAAGGCAATACGGTTCTCTCGACACGAGGGACAAGACTATGATGAGACGTTTTATCCAATTACTAGATGCACCTCTATCAGAACCATCATATCTCTTGCAACATCCATGGGTTGGAGTTTACATTAGATGGATGTAAAGACCACTTTTCTCAATAGAGTAATTGAGTATACATAGAGCAAGCTCAAGGTTTTGGGGCACACCCGAGAGAATCCCATGTATGAAGAAGGCCTTGTATGGACTCAAGCAATATATAAGAGCTTGGTGTAGAGCCTCTCGTTATTCAATGTAAGAAGGAGTTAACCTATGAATTCGATATGAAGGATCTTGGTCTCATGCATTATTATTTGGGACTAGAAGTATAGCAGAAGCATGGTGAAATCTTCCTGTGGAAACGAAAGTATGTTGTAACTATTCTTTAGAAGTTTAGGATGATGGATTGAAAATCCCATGGTGACAGATATGAGGAAGTTGAGAGACTCTGATTCTGATTCACTAGACTCATCCCTGTACCAATAGTTGATTATCTCATTGATGTATTTGGTGAATACTAGGCTGAACATTTTCTTTGTTGTGAACATGTTGAGCCAGTTTCAGGTGGAACCTAGACAAGAGCATTGGATAGTTTCAAAGCATATCTTGATATATCTCTATGGGAAAATAACTTATGGTTTGAGATATGCCTCAAACAATGATGTATAGCCGCATGGATTTACTGAATCAGATTGGGCAGGGAGTGCAGATGAAATAAATAGTACTTCTAGTGTATGTTTTAGTTTTGGATCTGCTATGATATCATGCGCTAGTAGGAAACATAATTATGTTGCACTCATCACTGTAAAAGCATAGTATATTGCATCTTTTGGTTCTTGTATGGAATTAGTGTGGCTTTGTAAGCTAGTTTCTGAGCTATTTGATCAGGTGTTGGATTCGATTGTGATATATTGCAATAATCAGAGATGTTTGAAGCTCTCAGGGAACCCGGTGTTCCATGACTAGTCGAAGCATATTGAGATTAAGTACTACTTTATTTGTAATAAATTCTAGAGGGGAGAAGTGGTTCTCTAGTATATCTCCACTGATGAGAAGACTGAAGATATTTTGACAAATCCTTTGTCTAAGATAAAGTTTCCATACTTGATGGACAAGTTGGGGCTCATGGAGATTTCTCCCTTGGTTGAAAGGGAGGAGATGACTTCCTAGGTTGGGAGGGAGAACTGATATGTGGCATCATGGAATGTTAGTGAGTTGTGAATCTGTATCATGCTAGTACAACTCGAATATGATACAAATGATTGGAGTTGTTGATACAGTGTCCTGAGGAGCATCGTGCTAGTACAACTTAGAGGTGGACATACAACTTAGATATGATGTATTGAAATAATTCAATTTATGTTCATTCTAATACAACTTAGAGACGATGTTGGTGAGACGCATCATGCTAGATATAGCCATGTGAGTACAACTTAGATATGATGTATTGACATCCTGCTAGATATATCATTCTAGTATGGCTTAGAGATGACCATACAACTTAGAGATGATGTAGGGAGCTCGTGTCATGCTAGATATGATCATGTGAGTATGACTTTGATGTGGTATACAACTTACATATGATGCATTGGCATCATGCTAGATATTTCATGCTAGTACGACTTCGAGATGATCATACAACTTAGAGATGACACAGTGAGGCACTGATCTACATCATGCGAGTACAACTTAGAGGTGGCATACAACTTAGATATGATGCATTGGCATCATGCTAGATATGTTATTCTAGTACAATTTTGAGATGATGTACATGATACTCCAGATCATGCCAATACAACTTAGATATGATGCATTCACATCAACCTAGTATGACTTAGATGTGATGCAACTGATGACATTATTGATGCAGGATGATATCATATGATATGATTTGATTGTTGTGGAGACTATATGTCTCTGCATAGTAGTTGTATACTACTTTGTTGGATGTGTTCCACTGGTAGTGATTGTGTGTCACTGGTTAATAGTTGTGTGCTACTAGGAGTGGTTGTGTACCACTAGGAAGTAGTTGTGTACTACTATGGATAGACACAGTTGTGTTCTATTGGATGGAATTGTAGCAGTTGTATTCTACTATCTGATTTCCATGGAGACTACCACTAGTGTTGGAGATGATTGTTAGCTAGATGGATAGTCAGTCTAATGGTGGACAGACATTATCCCTTTGGAGAATGGTCTAGGTTAACAGATTGTTGACGTATCATGGATTGGTATTTTCCTAAAGAACATATTCTGGCCCAATTAGGAATATGGTTCATGACCGATATTCTTCTGAGGCACAGTTATTGGCCTGATCAGGTTGAATAGTCCACCCCCCTAAGGACATTATGTCCCGATTAGGGTGGTTGATATGGGATGGATATTTTCTAAGGCATATGGGTAGAGATTGATCTCTATGGTACATATGACTCGATTAGAAAATATTCCAAGACTGAAATTCTTGTAAGAATGGTCTCTATAGCCCATGGAGTGGTTTTCAACATCTGGGAGGACTGGTATTATTCTAGGATGTAGGTCTGAATTAGAAGAATGGTCCTTGTAGTCCATTGCGGGGTTTTCATCATCTATTGGGACAACTATTCTTCTAGAACATATGTCTGGATTAGAAGAATGGTCCCTATATCACTTTGTTGAGTGGGTGACTCATGCGACACACTTTGTTGAGTGCGTTGAGTTCAACACATGAATTATTCAGCATCATACTCGATTACTCATATGGAGTATGGCCTTGAGAGATGATGCAAACAATGATGTATGTTGATGCTGAGTTTTTATCAGATGATACTGATAGTGATGATGATGCTCTAGACTTTATCTGCATGATCATGAGATAGCCTATGTGGATATGATGATGCTACCAACATAATGGTCAGTGTGTGCTCAATACCATTATCGTTAATACCTCCCTATCTAGGAGGGATTGTTGTTGTTACGATATTTGTGGGAGGTATTAACCTCCACATGTAACCTTTGACTAGAATGGAATATTCAGGAAGCAAGGGAAACCCTAAATAGTTGTGTGAAAACCACAGAAGACAAGTCGGCCTAGAAGAATAAATAATATTAGAATATCATCTTCCAGAAATACAAGTCATCTCCATAGAAAAAATATAAACATAAAATATAATTACCGGAAATTTAGGTTGGCCCAGCCAGAAAAGTCACTGGATAAACTAATATAAATATAGGACATTTTAGCTCATTTGTACAACCATTTAGAGTGCAAGTCTTGTGGAGAGATACAGTTTCAACTGCAATTGCAGCTGGAAGGAGGAATAAGGGTGTATGTTCATCTCTTGGTGTTGGTCTCTCTCTAGCGCTATCAAGTGATATTCTTGGTAATTCTCTTGGTGATATTCTTGGTGATACACATGGTGATATTCTTGGTGATGTACTAGCTAAGTATGGTGCAAGTTTGAGAGAGTAGTACAGATGCACCTGTTGTAGTTTTGTATGGTCCTTTTTCTATGGATATGGAGACTCTCTCTTGTGCACTACCCTTGGAGAAGGAGAACTCTATTTCTCTTGATGTGTTGCTACAATTAGTAGCTAGGGTTTATCTGTTGGTTCTAGTATGTCTTTTCAGAATAATTCTGTCAAAGGTTAAAGGTGCTCAGGGGTGGCTACATGCCTATGGTTGGGTGACAATATTATGATATTGTCTATAGTTAAATGAGCACATCAATTATTTTAACATGTCGATCGTGAGGAGGCATGCCACTGAGGACTAGAAGATCCAAGGTACTAGTTGGTTTCTAGATCCCTCCCCTAGATATTGTACTAAATTTGACAGGAAGATATCCATTGAAGGAGGGACTTAATATATCCCCCATCAATTGACATGAAACATACACTGAGAGATAATGTGAAGATATAGAACCACAAAGTACAACTAACACAGAGATGACCGACTCAGAAAGTAAAAAAAATAGTAGAATGAACATAAAAAATTAAAATTCCCTTGAACATATAGCATGATAGAATGATGATTTAGTGGCAAGACCCAAGAGCTAGACTAATATAGTGAAAAAAAAACATGAGTAATTGAAGCACTCTCCATGATGACTAGAAAAGTAACTAGCCGAAGGGGTATCTATGACTCATGTTACTGGTACGACTCCTAGGAAAGATATAACCCAACTGTAAGATGATGAATCAAACAGGTTCCATGTTCAAGGGGGACTCGAATAACATTGAAATTACATAACTAGATCAATAGTTAAAAAGCCCCTCTTTTATATATATATATATATATATTTAGTGTCTCCTTCATGGTTTAACGAGAGCGAAAGAGAGATAAAAGTGTGCTTGATAGTGTATTTTTCGTTTAGTTTTAACTATCTCGAAAAATAGTTAAAAGTATACTCGTGAGATTTCTTTTTCTTCTTTTTTTACAAGTCCAAAGAAGAGGTAAAGTTTTACTTGTGATGATGTCTTTTTCATGTCTTTTTCATGTCTTTTTATGAGTCTGAAAAAGAGTAAAAAGGATACTCAAAATGGTGTCTTTTTCATGGTTTAGTGAGGATGAAAAAGAGTTAAAAGTCATGATGAACAATGAGGAGGAGGAACGTCTCTTATACTTAGCCCGTCTTGATGAACAATGTCATGATGTTATGTTGGCCAATGAAACTCATAAGAAGTGTGTCAAAGCCCAATTTGATAAATATGTCTATCCTCATGTCTTTTCGAAAGGTGAAAAGAAAGGTGGATTGGTGATCAAAATCTGGACCAGGGATCAAATTTTAGCCCAAAAATCAATGTTCTCATAATTGCTTCAAAACAAACGAGAGCGTATCCTTCATTGTCAGGAATCCAACGCAATTCGTTTCGTCTCAAACGGACGTCAGGAGCGAGAGATATAGCGATCTGTCTGAATCGTCAAACAATAAAAAAAATGGATGTTGATTGGGCAGTCTGTACAGTCCGTACGGATGTTGACGTCGCATGACCATATGCTGATGTGGCGACCATACAATTACGTGGCATGTGGTGACGTGGCAAGCATATGTTGGTTGACAGTTGGTCGAATGACATCTCGACACGTGGCATTATGTGGTCAAATGATTGGGTGCCACATGGCCCAATCATGGGTTGCCACGTGGCACCCCGGAATTGGCTTTTTGGTTTGTTAATTAAAACTTTATGGAGGCCGTGGGGTTCGACCTCCGGACCTCCCCACCAGCCAAGTTTTAAACCAAGTCTGTCGACTGTTACGCCATATGGTGGTGCTTGTTAAACATTCGACACATATTATATTTGTGTTGGTTCAATTGTTTGACCGGCGGCAAAAAGGGTCGGGGCTTAGCCCCAGCCCTCGGCACACATGACCACACGACAGGACCATAGGCGTGGAGGTTTGAAACATATGCGCGGGATTTATGTTTATGTGTAAGCCCTCGGCCTACACCATATAACCAAGCAATGGAACCGGGAGCGCGCAGATTTTATGTGGTTACAATGGTTATGTGTGGGGTTATGTAAGCCCACGGTTCTATTTACAACCCCATGTGCCTGGGAGTTATTTTTTAAAATGGTTAATAACCAATTATACGCCCGATACTTGGCGCATTTTCATTGGTTTAAAACTCGTGGCCTTTTTATATGAGAGTGCGGTCGTATGGAGGATCGATGTGACCTTGGCCTAGGCAGTTAGGGGCTGGGCGTGCCCTAACCATCCTATAGTTTGGACGGTTTTTCAAAATTGCTTGGCGTTGGGTTTAAACACGCGTTTTGGAGCATTTTCTTGGTTCAAGCACACAAGGGTGCATTTTGGTGAACCACTTTCAACAAGGTTGAAGGAGTAAAATGGAGGAGGCCTAACTTCTTCATCTTTTGGCCGATTGAGGTGCCGTAAAAGCCCAACTAGGGGTTTTTGGACGTCTTGGATCCATTGGTGCTGTTATCAAGGCCATTTGAAGACTTCTTCTACAATTTTTTTACCATTGACATTTCAGGAAGCTCAAGGGAGCTTTAAGCCCTCATTGATCGAGGACATGGTTTGGTGAGCCTATGTTTGTTTTCTGTGATTGAATAATCATTTTTGGATAATTAATATGCTTTGAACATATTGGGATAGGTTTCAGAGGCTGTTGAGGACTTTTATAGGTGTTTTTTCCAAAGAGAAGCTCAGGGAAGCTTATGGCCACATGTAGAAGAGGTCATGCCCGGATGAGCCATGATCCGTTTTCAGAGTTCTATTAGTCATTTTTGGGGTTTTTATGTGTTCTAATCTCAATGGTACAGTATTTTTTTCCATTGGAGTTGAGCAACAGCTTGTAAAATAACTTTTTACAAATTAATCCCAGAGAGCCAAGTCCATTGATGGAGGCTCAAGGAGATGTAGCCCGGAGGGGGGTGAACTCCTTTATCAGCTTGTTCTTGTTGTGAGTTTGATGGTTTATTTGATGAAAGTTGTGTTGTTGTGTATTTGTTTAAAGTACATATTTAACCATCTAAAAGAACAATTCCTCACACATAAACATTTACAAGAAGATGCATGAACTTAACACATAATTTTATCTTGCATATTTATACACATGAAGCAAGGTCCTGTAAAGTTTATTTTAATGAAGTAGCGGGTGCTTTCATAGAATAACAAGTCAGCCTTCTATTTTCAGATCAGGTGGTATCAGAGCATAGTTTGTTTTTCTCATGTGTTTGCCATTGATAGCTTGAGATTTAGCTGTTGGTTATTGTGCAAGTTTTGTGTTGAATTTTGATATCTTACAAGGATGGAGGAAGCTTCAAGCATTGATAGTTCTTATACATATTCATTATCTAAATTCTTTGACAAAGAAGAGATTCTAACTATGAGAGATTTGATGAAAGAGATGTGTGAAGATAGAAATGAGTGCATTTCCCTTGAAGAGCAGTTGATGGCCATGAAGCAGGAGAAAGACCATCTTTTGCAAAGGTTGCATGAGATGGAGATTCAACTCCATGAGGCAAAGGAAACCCTTACCAAGTACATGCATGAACATAAGGTATGCAATGTTAGTTTATCTTCTAATTCCTCACCAGATGAATGTTTTGGTGGTTTTGAAAA